>JAHOYR010000014.1:3937847-3992786 GCA_023213295.1 Bruguiera hainesii
GTTTGCTTGCAGGACGTGTTTCTGGTTTCCTTGCAGGAGGCGTTTCTAGTTTGCTTGCAGGATGTGTTTCTGGCTTGCTTGCAGGAGGCGTTTCTGGTTTGCTTGCAGAAGGTTGTACGTTCTAGTTTTCTCTCCCGGTGGTGACGTTTCTAGTTTGCTCTCCTGGTGGTGTTGTTTCTGATCTCTTGCCGTTCTGCTCTCTCTTCCTTTTGGCTGGTTGCTGTAGGGTTGCTGTTTTTTCAATTGTGTTGGCCCTCTACCCTAGTTTTGTCTTCCAAGGCTTTTATATACTCTCTTCCATGAAACCCTAATAGGGCTTACATGACAGATTTACATTCTTGCCCTTACACAGTAGATTTACTTTCTTGCCCTTCAATGTGGCTTTACTTTCTTGCCCTTCCATGTGGCTTTACTTTCTTGCACACTTAACCCTAGTTGACAACAATTACAACCCATACAAGACTGTGGGAACAACAAAATCTTACTGTACTTTCAAAATATCCCAAAGGCAAACCAATAAATAAACCAACTATAATAAACTTAAGAAAATCAAAACATTCAAGTCAATGCTAGAATCAAAACTTTCTACTTCTAAAGCCTCCCTTAAAGACATTACTTGTTACAAGTGTCAAAAGAAAGGACACATATCCAAATACTATAAACTTAACCAAATCCAAGAACTACGTTTAAAACCAAAAATTGTTTCTAAATTAAAAGCTATACTCCAAAATATTTCAAATTATAGTTTTGATTTTGACCCCTCTTATGATTACTCAAATAAAAAATCCTTCCAAACATATGAATTCCAAACCATTACCTTTTTAGAAACTGAATCAGAATCCAAAGAAATCAATATGCTTACAAAGGACTAGCAAACCCTAGTAAGCCTCATTAAATACAATACTAATTCCAATCTTTAAAAAAGTACCTAGAAACCCTTCTCAAAATCTTCCACAAATAGGAAACCAAAACCATTACTCCATTAACCTCTAGACCAACATATGATCTCATTACAATTCTAGCCAAGAAAAACACCATAAAGCCCATTCCTATCATACAAGAACTACAAAAAAAAAAAAAAAATTAAAATAGAACTTAGAGAACTCAAACAAAGCCAACATAAAGACAAAAAAAAAAAAAACCTACAACATCTCGTAGAAAAACATTTAGAAGAAACTTAGGATAGTGACCTTAAACCAAAACCAAATCAAGAACAAAAACCCCAAAATCTCCAAGACCTAAAGAAAGTTCCAAACAAGTTTCTTTTTACTCTAAAACAAGTTACTTATAGAAAATATTTTATTAAAATCACATTAATATTTTCAAATGATTTTAAACTACATATAATTGCTTCTTTTGTACTAGTGAAAATTTGAACCATATCAAATAAGGAATTGTTCCAAATTATTTTCAAGAAAAAACCAATAAAAAACTTTCAGTTGTAAACAATTAAAAAATGACCATTATAAACAAAACAACAAGTTTTATTCAAAATCTGCACTTCCAAATCAAAAATTCTTTTGTTTTGGTTGAAAATATGTATCATATGAAAATTTTAAGAACACCATTTATAAACCTCATTGCTCTTTATATTGTCAATTATAATGGTATTTCTTTTAAAACAAAATTTCAAAAACTTCATTTTCCTTTTCTTGAAACTCTAAAAACTAGAAATCTAAACCTTATAAAAGTCCATTTTATTATAAGAATAAAATTCATACCCTCATTCAAGCCAAAGAACAAAACTTTCTCTATTTACAAAAAGGTCTTTCTCTCTAAAGAATTCAAAACTAGTTACAAAAGCTTGCAATTTTAGAAAAAATCTTTGTTTTTCAAACAAACTCTCCAAAATGAACTTTGTTCTAAACTTCCAAATACTTTCTAGAATAGGAAATTACACATAGTTGATTTAGCTTATAAACTATATTTCAATGAAAAACAAATTCCTACAAAAGCTTGACATATCCAAATGAATGTAGAACTAGAAAGTTATTATAGAAAAGAGCTCTAGCCTTTGCTGATAAGTTTTTAGATAAAATCACAGAAAAATCCCAACTTCAGAGATTTCTAAGAAGTGTCAATTATGTTTTGGATTTCATTCCAAACATAAATAAAATTGCAAAGCCCTTACATGATCATCTTAAAAAAAAAAAAAAAACTCACTCCTTAGACTCCTTAGTATATTGCTTTGGTCCAACAAATCAAAACCTTAATTAAAGAAATTCCTTACATTTATCTTGTAAACTCTTCAATTCCAAAAAAAAAGAAATTGATTCCTCTAAATTAAGATATAGAGGTATTCTTACACAACTAAAAAATGGTAAGGAACAAATCATTCAATTTGTGTTTGCACATTAAAATGATGATCAAGCTATTCCATCATCTAAAATGATGATTTCCTAACAAAAAGCCTTTAAAAGTTCAAAACAAAGTTCATTTTAGAGGGTTTGTTTGAAAATAGAGATTTTTTCTAAAACCACAAGGTCTTGTAACTAATTCTCAATTTTTTTGAGGGAAAGATCATTTTATAAATAAAGAAGATTTTTTTTTATTTTTCTTGAATGAAGGTATGAATTTTATTCTTATAAATAGAATGGGCTTTTATGAGGTTTAGATTCCTAGTTTTTGTAGTTTCAAGAAAAGGAAAATGAAGTTTTTGAGATTTTGTTTTGAAATAAATACCATCATAATTGACAATATAGGGAGTAATGAGATTTATAAATAGTGTTCTTAAAATCACCATATGATGCATATTTTCAACCAAAACAAAATAAGTTATAATATGGAAATATTGATTTTGGATAAAAGCCATTGTTTTATTTATAAAGGTCATTTTTGAATTGTTTACAGTTAAAAGTTATTCACTAGTTTTTTCTTGAAAATGATTTGAAACAATTCCTTATTTGATATAGTTTAAATCTGCACCAATATCAGAAAGAGTAATTGTATCAAGTTTGAAATTATTTGAAAATATTAATGTGATTTCAATAAAATATTTTTTAAAACTAAATTTTTCTAGAGAAAAAGGAAAATTGTTTGGAACTTTCTCTAGGTTTTTTAGATTTTAGGATTCTTATTCTTAATTTCATTCTAGTTCAAGGTTGTTGTCCTAAGTTTCTTCTAAATGTTTTTCCAAGAGAAGTTATAAGGTTTTTTTTTTGTCTTTTTATTAGTTTTGTCTGAGTTCTTTAAGTTTTGTTTTCATGTTTTTGATTTCTATTTGTAGTTCTTGTAAGGTAAGAATGGGCTTTCTAGTATTTTTCTTGGCTAAAATTGTAATGAGGTCATATGTTGGTCTAGAGGTTAATGGAGTATTGGTTTTGGTTTTTCGTTTGTAGAAGGTTTTAAGAAGGGTTAACAAGTACTCTTTTTGGAGATTGAGGTCAGTAATGTATGTAATGAGGTCTAATAGGGTTTACTGGTCTTTTGTAAGCATGTTAATTTCTTTGGATTCTAGTTTATTTTTTAAAGTGGAAATGGTTTGGCATTCATCTATTTAGAGGAGTTCTTCATCTAAGTAATCATAAAAAGGGTCAAAATTAGAACTAGAACTAGAAATATTTTAGAGTATAGCTTCTAATTTGGAAACAATTGCTAGTTTTAAATGTAGTTCTTGGATTTTTTGATTAAGTTTGTCGTATTTGGATATGTTTCCTTTCTTTGGACATTTGGAATAGGTAATGTTTTTAAGGGGGATTTTAAAAGTATAAGGTTTTGATTCTAACTTTTTCTTGGATGTTTTGTTTTTCTTGGGTTTATGGTAGTAAATTTGTTTGTTAGTTTGCTTTTGGGATTTTTTTTTTTAAAGTATGGTAACATTTAGTATAAAGTTTGGTATACTTTTTCTTACTGGGTTCTAAATGTTTTAAAATTCCTAAGTTGAATTGCTAGCAAAAGGTTCCACCTTCAAGATTGTTTCACTTCCCATTCAATGTGTTTTTGGAGTTTGAGATCTTGGCAAATTTTGAATCCTTCTTGTTGGGTGAAACTGATTAATTCTTCGTAAGTTAACTGATCATAAGGAATGAGATTTCCATAAGTGGTTTTAAGAGTTTGTCTAATTTTCTCTCCTAACAAGGTTGGGAGTTTTGCAAGAAATTTTTCTTCTTAAAAAGGTTGGTTTGAGTCTTTTCTAAGTATAACTCTCATAAGGAAAGTGTTTCTGTAGTTTTGAAACTCACTAAGTTTCTTACATCTAAGATTTGTATATAACTCAATATTTTTGTCTCTAAGATGAGAAGGATATCCTATGAAAAGTAGGTAAATGGTCAAAATGAGACAAGTTACAACATCTTCTATAATGTTACCTAAACTATCAAGGATGGGTACATTGTCTTTTATGGTTTGTATAACTCTAAGGATTTGGTCTTGTTGTTCATTGGAAAGATGATAATCCCACTAGACTTTGAGTTATCTTGAAAATTCTACCATTAGGAGCTTAATGACAATTCTATTTAGGGTATTTTTGTGAGTTTTATAAACATTGATTGTCATTGTCATCTATTAAAAAAGACTAAGGATGTTGTATTTGGACATGCCATCAATGTTCCATTCATATATGGAAGAGGCATTGAACTTGTATTGGTTTAATGTGTTTGGTTTCTTTTCAAGGTCAAGATCTAGAGTTATGAGTCCATATATGGGTTTTTGGTTTAAAAATGTGGTTGAGCTAGGGTTTGGAGATTTGTAACTCTAATTGTGATTTAGAAATTTGTTTTGGGTTTGAGGATTGTAGTTTTGGATTGTTTTCTAAGGTGTTAACATCCTTTTTTGTCAATGAAAAAGATTCCAAATAAGCTAAATAGGTTTTCATTTCTTGAATTAATGGGATTTCTCTTTCTTGGTTTGTATTAAGCTTGGAAGGCTAATTGGTTTGAAAATTGGATGTTTGATTTTGATAGTTTCTAGTTTGGAAATGGTCTTTTGAATGGTAGTTTGTTGGATCTAGTTTTATATACTGTTTAGTTGGGTTCCTATGGTATGGAAATGGGTATTAGGGAAATTGTTTTCCTAAATGATCATTTTGGAAAATTTTTTAGGAGTATCTGATTCTTGGGGAACTTTATGAGGGGCTAGCTCAAGAAGGTTTTGTTGATGGATTATCTTAACTTGTTTAAGAGGTAGATGTTCTAACTTTATGACTAGATTATTAGGAGTAATCCATTCTTTAGTTTTACTTTTAGAAGTAACAAGGTTTGTAGACTTTTTGAAAGGATAATCCATGGCCTTTTGTCATGTATATATTTCAAACCAATCAAAAAACATAATATGTGCTTTAGTGGCTATAATAAAATTATAAAATTCTTTTAAGATGTCATGTCTTTTTAGAAGAAAATTTTAGAAAAACTAGTTTCCTTTTTTAGTATTATGAGGAGCATAAAAATCATCATGTAAAAACTTTTTATCTTTGAATTCTTTTTCTAAAACGTGCAATTTATTTGTAATATTTTCTATAATTGCAGATGGAGTTAGTGAGGTAAAAGGTGATTGTTCTTGAGAGTTTATGTAAATGGAATGAGGGATATTTGTATGGTAATTAATTGTTTGGAAAGTATACTTAGTATGTTTGAGGTGGAGAATATTATAGGTTTTAAAGGTAAATTTATTGTAAAAGGGATGGTGGATACATGTCCTTGATCTATTGTAGAAGATATAAAAGCTTCATCAATTAATCTAAAACTTGAAAATCTTCTGTTGAAAGTTAGAACAAAATTTTCGTCTTCGAATTGGTGTATTTTGGAAATTTATATATTTGATTCAAGTTGTTTTGGTGGTTAGGGTTTTATTACTTCTTTTAGAATCCAATCTTCAAGAAATGTTATATCTTTCCATTAGATGGATCTCAAGATCATAGTGTCTAAATAAGAAAGTTTTATTTGTAAAAGAAGAGTTTGCCCTTTTTGGGATTGAAACTTATGTTTGGATGTAAATGTAGAAATCATTGTTCTGTAATGAATTTTGAAAATCAATATAACTGAAATTGATCCTTCTAGTATGTTGTAATTATAAGTTTTGATTTGTAAAATCATGCTTTGTAAAATATTTTTGTCACTAAAAGAAATGAGGTTTGAATAATAATTGAAAGAAATAGGTCCACTACAAAGGTTAAACTCCATTGATGTAAGAAGGGAATTTTGGAAGTTTGTAAATCTAATATCCCTAAAAACTACTAGAATGGAAGTGTTTAAACTTTCTTTTATAAAGGGTTTGATACCTACCTGTACCAAGCAAATATGGATATACTTGTAATGTCTATTTTTGTAATTTTGAACAAATTTTTGAAAAAGAAGATGAAGAGTTTCAAAAGGTTTTCTAGACTAAATATCTCCTTTTTTGATTTTGATTGTAAAATCATTTTTGAAAATATTAAATTTTAAAAGTTTATAAATCTAATCTTTTTGGACTTCTGGAATCTCCTTGTCATCCATACTTGTATTGGAGTCTTCTAAGGTTATCTCCTTAATGTTGGCTATTTTACGATTTTTAAAAATTTCTCAAGTAGAATAATTGGAATAAGATGTAGTTTTACAGAGAATTGGGTTTATATTTAAGAAATTGGGGTTTAGGCATAATAATTTCCTATAATCCATATGCTCTTAACAAGTCTCTCAACGCCCTAGCGATATAACCCAGTCTTAATGGGCAAACACAACAAAAATGAGTTATGGGCAAGAACACTTAGAAATATAATGTACTTGACACCTTAATACAAAAATATAAATGACTTATATAGAAAATACTTGATGTTCCAATGGAATAAAAACAATCAAAGATGGCTTTGAGACCAATATTAGGTGTATAACAACAAAAGACCTTTTATTGATGAAATTTAAAGTGGTACATAAAGGAGATTTATAAAGGAGGAAAAGAAGAAGATAAAATATAAAGGGGAAAGGGGAGAGAAGTATTAAAACTAATGAATGAAAGTCTGAAAAACCTAGATTGTTGTAAAGGAAAAAGGCATTGAGGTGTAAAGGGGAAGGCTCTTCCCACTTTTCCTTTTCTCTATAAAATTCTTCTTATCATAGGTATTAACTTGGTATATTGATTATCACACTCAGGATGATACTCTTATTCTCATTAGAAAATTTAAAGTAAAATGGTGGGGCTTATTTAAGATCCTTAAATCTAACATACAAATTTGGATAGATAGTATAAACTAGCCTATATAGGCTCAACCATTATAAACTATGACTCTAAATACTACACTTCTAGTGTAAAAATCCCATTCAACTACCTTTTTAGCTATAGCCTAAATTGAAGAAGAATCCTTTACAATAATGTAACAATTATTGCAATTCAAAACCTCAACATATCAAGATTCTTTAATTCATTCCTAAAATAGTAAGCCCATATCCCTTTAAAGTTTACAAAATAATGAAGATGACTGTTTTGACATACTTCCAAAAACAAAGCAAGCTAAGGATAACTAACTGTGACTTTGTAAAAGTTACTTTTGGCAGTTTTAAGAAAGAAAGCTTGTCAACATGGTGATCTAGATTTGGAGATGAGCTTCTTAGATATGTTTTAAGGATTGACTCTCTTGGTTTGTGAGTTGTTCAATCTAAGTTTTTATAAGCAAACATGAGATGGGTTTTGGACTAATTTTTGCCTTAGTTTGGATAGGTTTTCAAGTGGTGCTTAAACTCTCTTGTAGGTTTTAGATAGGGACTTTGTCCTTATTCTTTAATTTCCTTGGCATCTTTGGTTTCGCAAAATCAAGGATAGGTACGCTATCTTATATGGTTTTTATAGCTTTAAGGATTTGATCATGTTGTTCACTGTAAGATAATAATCCCACCAGCTATTAAGTATTGATGAAATTTAAAGTAGTATATAAAGGAGATTTATAGAGGAGGGAGAGAAGAAGACAAGATACAAAAGGGAAGCAGTAGAGAAGTAATGAAACTGGTGAATGAAAGTTTGGAAAGCCTATCTTGGAAATCTTTCAAGCTTCCTTTTATAATTGAAGAGGCAGGAAGATTGTGGCAAACAAACAGAATCAATCATTAAAAGTAATCTTGAAATTTTGTAGAGTTAACATTTTCTTTTTGTAAAATTGCTTTTGCTTTTTATAAAGTCGATAGTCATGAAAACTTTGCCTATAAAACCATTAAAAGTTGTTTTGTCATTTTGTAAAGCTAGAAGTCACAAGCCTTCTTTCTTAAAACCAAAAGTTACTTTTGTAAAGTTACAACTAGTTATCTTTAGTATGCTTTATTTTTTAAAGTATGTCAAAATAGTCATCTTTATTATTTTATAGACTTTCGAGGGACATAAACTCATAATTTTTAGAATGAGCCAAAGAATCCTGATTTGTTGAGGTTTTGGATTATAATAATTGTTGTATTATTGTAAGGTATTCTTCTTTGGTTGGGCTATAGCTAAAAAAGCAATTACATAAGATTTTTGTATGTAGTGTTTGGAGTCTTGGTTTGTAATGGTTAGACCTATATAGACTGACTTAGACTATCCAACCAAATTTGTATGACGAGTTTAAGTAATTTTTTAAAGATTTTAAATAAGTCTCACTATTTTACTTTGAATTTTTTAATATGAATACGACTATCATCTTAGGTGTGATAATCAAAGTACTAGGCTAATACCCAAGGTAAGAAGAGTTTTATGGAAACATGAAAAAGAAGGGAAAGTCTTTTCTCGTTTTTAGAATGTTCATATTTAGTTTTGAATAAGTCATAATCTTTTCGGACTTTTGGAGGAAGAATAATTATTTTATAGTTGAGGAGGTAAGAAGATTGTGACAGACAAATAAAATTAATCATTGAAAGTAATTTTGAAATTTTGTAAAGTTAGTTTTTCCTTTTTGTAAAGTTACTTTTGCTTTTTGTAAAACCAGTAGTCATTAGTACTTTGTTTGAAAAGCCATTAAAAGTTGTTTTGTCATTTTGCAAGACTAATAATCATGAGCCTTTTTTCTTGAAACTGCCAAAAGTTTCTTTTGTAAATTTACAACTAGCTATCCTTAACATGTTTTATTTTTAAAAGTCTACCAAAATAGTCATCTTCATTATTGTGTAGGTTTTAGAGGGATATGGGCTTAATATTTTTTAAATGAGCCGAAGAATATTGATTTGTTGAGATTTTGGATTGTAATAATTGTTGCATTATTACAAAGTATTCTTCTTCGATTTGAGTTATAGTTAAAAAGGTAGCTACATGAGATTTTTATGATAGAAATGTAGTGTTTGGAGTTTTGGTTCAAAAAATGACGGAATTATTTTGATTCTACTCCAAATATTCTTATTCCAAAAGTTTAGGAAAATTATGACTTATTCAAAACCAAATATAAACCTTCTATAAATGAGAAAAGGCTCTCCTTACTTTTCTTTTTCTCTACAAAATTCTCCTTATCATAAGTATTAGCTTGGTACTTTGATTATTACACCTAAAATGATACTCTTATGCTTATTAGAAAATTCAAAGTAAAATAGTGAGACTCATTTATCCCTAAAAAATTACTTAAACTCACCAGACAAATTTGGTTAGATAGTACAAACTAGTCTATACAGGCCTAACCATTACAAATTATGACTCCAAATACTACATGCTTAACCATTACAAATTAGGACTCCAAATACTACATTTCTAGCACAAAAATTTCATATAGCTGCCCTTTTTAACTGCAACTCAAACTAAAGAAGAATAGTTTCTAATAATGCAACAATTATTGCAATACAAAACCTCAACAAATCAAGATTCTTCAACTCATTCTAAAAATAATGAGTCCATATCCCTTCAAAGTTTATAAAGTAATAAAGATGATTATTTCAACATACTCCAAAAAATAAAGCATGCTAAGGATAATTAGCTATAACTTTACAAAAGTAACTTTTGGCAATTTCAAGAAAAAAAGTTTATAACTGTCAACTTTGCAAAATGAAAAAATAATTTTCAATGGTTTTCTAAACTAAGTGTTCATGACTATCGACTTTACAAAAAGCAAATGCAAATTTACAAAAAGAAAATGCCAACTTTACAAAATTTCAAAATGACTTTTGATGATTGATTATGTTTATCTACCATAATGTCCCTACTCTTTAACTATAAAGAAAACTCAAAAGATTTCCAAGACAAGCATTTTAGACTTTTATTCACTAGTTTTAATACTTCTTTCCACCTCCCCCTTTGTATTTTGTCTTCTTTTCTTCCTTCTCTATAAATCCTTTTTATATACTACTTTAAATTTCATCAATAAAGGGTTTTATGATGTTGGGCACCCTTTATTAGTATTAGTCTTCTTTGATTGTTTTTATTACATTAAAATATCAAGTATTTTTTGCATAAGTCATTCATATTTTTGCACTAAGGTGTCAAGCACATTATATTTCTGAGTCTTTTTGCCTATAACTTGTTTTGTTCATATTTGCCTATTAAGACTAGGTTGTATCCTAGGGCATTGAGAGACCTATTCAAAGCTTATGGTTTGTAAGAAATTATTATGCCTAAGCCCCAATTTCTCAAATATGAATCTGATTCTTTATAGAATTACATCTTGTTCCAATTCTTTTACCTTTAAAAACTCTAAAAATCATAAAATAGCTAACATCGAAGAGATTACCTTAGAAGACTTCAATAGAGGTATTGATGACTGACAAATTCCAAAAGTCCAAAAAGACTAGATTTACAATCTTTTAAAATTCAATGTTTTGAAAAATTATTTACAATTAAAACTAAAGAAAGAGATATTTAGCTTACAAAAACCTTATAAAACTATTCATCTTTTTTCTTAAAAATTTCTTCAAAATCATAAAAGCAAACATTACAGGTACATCGATATTAGCCTAGTATAAGTACATATCAAAGCTTTTACAAAAGAAGGTTTGTACACTTCTATTCTAGTAGTTCTTAAAGATATTAGATTTACAAACTTTCAAGATTTCCTTCTTAGCTCAATAAAGTCTAACCTTTGTAGTGAACTTATTTCTTTTAATTATTATCCAAATCTTACTATTTCTTTAAGGGACAAAAATATTTTACAAAGTATAATTTTACACATCCAAACACATAATTATAGGATGCTAGAAGGATAAATTTTGGTTGCATTGTTTTTCAAAATTCATTATAAAATAATGATTTCTACATTTGCATCTAAACATAAGTTTCAATCCCAAAAAGGAGAAATTCTTTTTTTACAAATAGAACATTCTCATTTAAACACTATGATTCAAAAATCCATCTAATGGAAAGATAAAACACTTCTTGAAGACTAATCCTAGAAGGAGTAATAAAACTCCAACTGCCAAAACAACTTGAAACAAACAATGAAATTTCCAAATTAAACCAATCCTAAGACAAAAAAGTCATCCTAACTTTCAAGAGTAGGTCTACAAACTTTTGATCAATTGATGAAGCTTTCATATCTTCTGCAATAGATTTAGGACATCTATCCATCATGGTTTTTACAATAAATTTACCTTTAAAACCTCTAAGATTCTTTACCTCAAACATACTAAGTTTATCTTTCCAAACAACAAATTACCATATAAGCATCCTTCACCCCATTTACATAAACCCTCAAGAACAATCACCTCCCACTTTACCAACTCCACCTACAATTACAAAAAACATTACAAATGAATTGCATGTTTTCGAAAAAGAATTTGAACTTGATAAAAACACTTTTACATGATGATTTTTATACTAATGATGAGAACCTTAAAAATGATGGGTAGAAGGTTTCAATAGATGCAAGAGGTCCATTGCATATCCCAAAAGGCCCAATAACACAAACTAGAGTTTCAATGGATTCAAGAGGTCCATTGCACATTCCAGAAGGCTCAATAACACGAGCTAGAGCCAAAAAGATTAAAGAAGGACTAAATGGGTTGATTGAGGACATTCAGGCCAACCAAACTTCAAATGGTACGAATTCAAATTTGAAAGAGAGTACAAGCCTAATTAATATAATTGGAATACTTAATGGGTCAGACTAAATAATAGTATTCACTCCTAAATAGAAGTTTATTGTATGTGATGAAATTTGTCCGAAATTCCTCCAAAATAAGGATTTCTCCTAAGTAGGAATTTGTGCCTCTTTAGGATTGCTATCTTATCCTATAAATAGGCACCCTTTGTAAGCTCTAGAAATTAGATCAGACAACTTTGAGTGAAATAAAAAGTAAGAGTTTTTCTCCCTCGGTTCTTTTGAGAATTAAAGAACTTATCAAGAGATATTTTTTCTTGTAACGTTCAAATCGACTTATCACTCTCAATTCCTTTCTTTTCTAAAATGTGGCATCCATATTCTTCTTGAATACTCTAGGTTCGTGTTCCTTCGAATATTGGGTCTAGGGTTTGTGTTATTAAACTCTAATTTAGCTTTCCTGGTTGTTCTTTGATTCCTTATGTGTGTTAGGTTCCTAAGTCACGTCTTTTTGGGGTTTTCTACATCAACTTCACATAATGTTGAAAGAAGAAACTAGTTTTTCAAAATTTTTCTCCCAAAAAAATAAAAAATTCAAAAGGATTATTATATGTTTCTTTCGAACCTCAAAGCATACACATTATTTTTTGATTAATTTAAAGTTTATGCATTCCAAATAAATTATCCATATCCTTTAAAAAAGTCTACATAACCTGTTACTTCTAGAAGCAAAACGAAAGAATGGATTACCCTTGATGACCATGTCATAAAATCAAAACATTTTCCTTTTAAACAAGTCAAAATAGTCTATCAATAAATCAAAAACCTCATCAAAGAAATTCCTTGCATTCATCTTGCAAACCCTTTAGCTCCAAAAATAGTAGAAACTAATACTTTTGAATTAGGATATGGAGGTATTTTTAAACAACTCAAAGATAGCAAGGAACAAATCATTTAATTTGTGTCTACACATTGAAATGATTATCAAAGTAATTATTCTACCATCAAAAGAAGTTTTGTCCATTTTCATATGCATTACAAAATTTCAAAGTGATTTACTAAAGCAAAAATTTATTTTATGCATTGACTACAACTTTGTAAAAGAAGTTTTACAAAAAAGATGTCCAAAACATTGTATCAAAATTGATTTTTGCCTTGTGACAAGCTATACTTTCTGCATTTGATTTTAAAATTGAATACATAATAGGAGAAGGGAATTATATTCTTGATTTCCTAACCAAAGAATTTCTTCAAAATAAAACCAAAGATGCCATGAAAATCAAAGAATAAGGGCAAGGCCCCTATCCAAAACCCACAAAAGTGTTCAGCCTCTACTCTAAAACCTATTCAAACCAAAATAGAAACTAGTTAAAAACCTATCTCAGGATTGCCCATAAGAACTTGGATTAAATAGCTTACAAACTAAGAGAGTCAATCCTCAAAACATAATCAAGAAGCTCAGTTTTCAAAAATTCCTTAAAAACAACTCCAAATCCAAAATTGGATAGAGAACATCTACAAAACTTCATATGTTTTTACAATACTTCAAAGTTTATCTACCCTATAGGAACTCTACAAGGAAGATATAAGTAAAGTATTAGCTTTTGTCTTTAAAAAAGTTTCAAAACCTTCTTTTAAATATTTTGAAAAATCTCATTTTCAAACATATTTGTTGTAGAACTAGAATTTTATGATAAAAATCCTTTTAATACCATCCCAAAAATATTTCCTTCCGAATGATATTTCAAACTTTAAGATTTTTCCAAACCATAAACCTATTATATGATATTACTTGAAATTACAGATTCAAGCATTTCTACCTTTATAAATCTTATACTGGCCCAACTTATTCAACTTGTCATATATTATAAATTATCCTCCCTCAAGAATGAGGGATTAATCTTTCAAAACTTAAGACCTTCTCTGTTTCCTTTAAAACTAGAATAAATCATTGTCAAACTTTCTCATACTAAGATTACCAATAAGTCTTATATAATACCTTTTTCATCCAAAACCAAAATTCTTAACTAGTTTAAATAATGGTGCAATTATTTTGGTTCTACTCTAGATATTCTTATTCCAGAAGTTTGAAAAAGTTATGACTTATTCAAAACCAAATATAAACCTTCTACAAATGAGAAAAGGCTCTCCCCACTTTTCCTTTTCTCCATAAAATTCTTCTTACTATAGGTATTACCTTAGTATTTTGATTATCACACTAAGGATGATATCCTTATCCCCATTTGAAATTCAAAGTAAAATGGTGGGACTCATTTAAAATCCTTGAAAAATTACTTAAACTCGATATACAAATTTGGTTGGATAGTATAAGTTAGCCTATACAACCCCAACCATTACAAATAAGGACTCTAAACAATACATTTCTAACACAAAAATCTCATGTAACTACCTTTTTAGTTGTAGCTCAAACTGAAGAAGAATACTTTGCAATAATGTAATAATTATTGCAATCCAAAACTTCATTAGATCATGATTCTTCACTCATTCCAAAAATAGTGAGCACATATCCCTCTAATGTCTACAAAGCAATGAAAATTACTATTTTAGCATACTACTAAAAATAAAGTATGTTGAGGACAACCAACTCTAACTTCACAAAAGTAACTTTTGATAGTTTCAAGAAAACTTATGATTGCTAGCTTTACAAAATGAAAACAAAAAAAAACTTTTAGTGGTTTTCTAAACAAAGTGTTCATGACTACCAATTTTATAAAAAGCAAAAGTAACTTTATAAAAAAAAAATGTTAACTCTACAAAATTCCAAGATAACTTTCAGTAATTAATTCTATATGTTTTCCATAATCTCCCTACCTCTTCAACTATAAACGGAAACTTAAAAGATTTATAAGACAAGTTTTTCAAACTTTCATTCACCAGTTTCCTCTATGTATGTTATCTTCTTCTCTTCTTCTTTTGTAAATTTCCTCTATGTATTACTTTAAATTTCATTAATAAAAGGTTTTGTGTTGCTATATGCCTTGTACTTATATATATGTATAGAACAATAGTTCCATATTTTATTATTTATACAAATCGTAGATAATGCTTGTGGTTCAAGTAGTTATTATACCTTTTAAAGGTCTTCCTTTCCTAGGTTTTAAACTCATAGGTCAAAACTTTTATATTTTTTATTAAAATAACAACAACCTTTTCACCAAAAGGAATCTAAATTCCTTAAATGCAGCCTTTAACAAAAAGAAATTTACAATTCCTTTTCTTATATAACGAGCCACTTTCCTATTGTAAGAACTAAACCATTCATTACATCGTTACACAAAGGCCACCACCCACCGATAACTCTATAACCGCATACCTTTGTTTGTATAGTAATTATATGACTCTTAATTTCATGGCGTAGGGACATAATTCCCTTACTTACGTAAGGGACAAAACTCACATTGAGGGACACAACTTATCACTATGCCACTTACTTTACAATATATTCTTTTTTTTTTCTTTAATTGCCATGCATCACTCTAATATTTGTTCAAGCATGCAACACTTCAAGGCATACACCACATTTGAAACATGAATTATTTAATGTATGAACAATTAGATACAAAATATCAGTATCGTGGGTATTAAACTTGATGCTTTTTCGCACAATTAGAAAGAAAATATATCTTAAATCATAATTAAGTTAAAATTTACTTAATTCTTATGATATCCTTTATTTTAGTCCTAAAAATTTTAAGATTTTTACAATCAAATTCTATACCTTATAACCTTTTCAATTTAGTCTTATATCTTATTGAATTTTTTTAATGAGTCCATCTATGAACGAAATATAGTCAAGATGTTAAATATAGTAGTTTGACTAGATGAAATTAATAAGATTGTATGAATATAATAAGGTGGTCAATCATTTGAATTAACATTTTAGGGGTTCTTAGGAGGGGAGCGTGAGAAATGGTACCTTAATGTATTTTCTTAATTAATTTTCATCTAGTCAAATTATTGATTTAACATCAACTAGATTTCATCCATAAAAAGACTCAATAAAATTTTTTTGATAAGATATAGCATTAAATTGAAAAAGGTTAAAAGGTATAAAACTTAATTGTAAAAATTTTAAAAAAAATTAAGATTAAAATAATTAATATCCCCTTAATTATTTTATGAAACTAGAAGTCAATTCCTTCCTATAATTAAAATTTGTCTTAAAATTATTATAACAAAAAAAGGATTATATTAAAAATAAAATATTTGTTTCAAGTTGAATATACAATATCACTTCTTAATGCAAAATTCTTCATAAAAGTGCATTTAAGTTACATTGAATTTTTTAATAAAATAAAATAAAATATATTTTACTATAATTTATATTATTGAAATCAAATTTTCAAAATTTTCGTATATTATTTAAAATTATTTTATTAAAAAATAATATATTTCTATATATTTTTTCCTTTTGATTAAAAGAGAGTCACTGTATATATAATAATTCAAAAGTCATTTGGCTAAGAAAATACATTTTAATGTTAATAAATACAACTCTTTTAACATATTTTCATAAAAAATTATTTTATTATAACTATCAAATAAATTAAAAAATATATCTAATTTGTAATTTGAAAATGTTTTAACAAAGCTCAATTTTAGTTTACATAATTTAAAAATGTCAAAGTATGGGTAAAAGCTCAAGGTATAATAAAGTTAAAAGGTAAAATTATAAAATCTCAAATTTCCAATATAACTGAGCATGAATTCTATAACACCTTTGATTATTTAGAGGAGTTTTCATTAACCAGGGAAAGTCATCCAGAAAAACTAAATCTCATCTATATTGGTAAGAAACAAGTCGCATTAAGATTTGATAATTTTCAAGTGTATCAAATCAAGGTCAACATTGCATATAGATAATTGGAAAGAGTATGTCCTCGCCCCGGCTTGTCAAACACTAAACTTTATAAGAACAAGAGAACATGATTAAAGAGGGGAGTAAGCAACAATATGCTGGCAGAAGATCACAGACCGAAGTTGTATGATCACAAGCATGAGATTTCCCTAAAAACTATAAAGGGAGAACGAGATGCGAGAGGTAATGTAAATAAAGTGCAATTATGGCCATGCCTATACTGAATGTGGAAAAGGAAAAGGTGATATGAAAAACCCTAAAAAAACGTGACTTAGGGACCTAACACACACAAGGAATTAAAGAACAACTAGGAAAGCTAAATCAGAGTTTAATAACAAAAACCCTAGACCCAATATTTGAAGGAACATGAACTTAGGGTATTCAAGAAGGATATAAACACCACACTCTAGAAAAGAAAGGAATTATAAGTTATAAGTCGATTTAAACGCCACAAGAAGAAGTACCTCTTGATAAGTTCTTTAGTTCTTAAAAGAACTGAGGGAGAAAACCCTTACTTTCTATTTCACTCAAAGTTGTCTTATCTCTTTTTGTATACAAAGGGTGCCTATTTATAGGCTAAGATTGCAATCCTAAAGGGGCACAAATTCCTACTTAGGACAATTATTTAGGAGGAATTCCTATCTAGGGACAAATTCTTATACAGAAAATAAACTCCTAATTTGCAGTGATTACTATTACTTAGTCCTAACACTTTAAGTACTCTAATGATATTAATAAGGCCTAGACTCTCTTCCAAGTTTGAATTTGCACCATTTGAAACTTGGTTGGCCTAAACGTCCTTAATCAACCTATTTAGTTCTTCTTTCATCTTTCTGGCTCTAACTCGTGTTATTAGGCCTCTTGGAATGTACAATAGACTTCTTGCATCCTTTGAAGCCTTCCACCCTTCATCTCTATGGCTCTCATCATTCCCCCTTTCCTCAAAAAGATTCGTCCTCGAATCATCACCTTGTTTATACTTGATGATGTAGGGAAAGGTCTGAATGAATTTGATCCACTTGGCATGCCTCCTATTCAACTTTCCTCGTACAAGTAGGATAGGAACTGCACAATGACTCATGTTTTCCCTCGTATATCCTTTAAAAATAAGTTCTTCAACCTATTTTTTATGCTCCTTTGTCTCCTTATGATTACTCATATATGCTAGCTGGTTTGGGATAGATGCATCAAGGATGAAAACAATTTGATTCTTAATTCCTCTCTTAGGTAGCAATTCACTTAGAACATCATCATGAAATTCATCTTCAAATTCCTACAATAAAATAACAATAGTACTAGGCAAAGATGGTTCAAGTTTGTTAGTGTTAAAAGAAGGCTCTTTGTACAAAAGTACGATCATAGATTGTATGGCAAAAATTGCTCTTTTAGCATCACTTTCTTTTGCATAGAAACTTTCTGTTTTCTTCTTTTTCTCTTGTGTTCTCACATTTTCTCCTCTCTTTTCTCTTTTATCAATCTTTCTTTTATGTTCACTCTCATTTTTAATCCTTAATTGATCCTCATAAGCTTGTTGAGGTGATAATGGTACAAGAGTGACGAGTTTTTCATTCATTACAAAGGAATATCGGTTCTTGAATCCATCGTGCATAACTCGCCTGTCAAACTACGATGACCTTCCTAATAGAATATGGCCCGCATGCATAGGTACAACATCAGATAAAACTTCATCATAGTACCTTTCGATAGAGAATGACATGAGCACTTGCTTATTTACCTTGATTTCACCACTCTCATTCAACCATTGAAGCTTATATGGCCTATGATGCTTCATAGTAGGTAAATTCAGCTTCTTAACCATCGTTGTACTAGCAACATTAGTGCAACTCCCACCATCAATAATCATACTAAATACCTTATCTTTGATGAAACATCTCGTCTGAAAGATGTAATCTCGTTGCACCTCATTTTCTTCCTTCACTTGCACATTCAATGCTCGCCTTGCAATTAGAGCTACTTCATTAATTGAATACTTCTCTCCATCACTTTCACCCTTTGTTGATGACACAAAATCATCATCTTCATAGTCATAGGCACGTTTCAATTGCCTTCTTACTTTAGGAACCTCATAAGTTTTGTACCTCCTTTGCAACTTTGATATTGTATTAGCTTACTCCTCCATCCTCTCTCTCATATCATCAAATCTGGTATTCATGTGCTCAAATTGTTGTTGCATAGTTTTGATCGTGAAGGACATGTCAATAGCTCCCTCCTGAGCAACACCTTTGTGTTTTAAAGTCATATTATTTCTTCTAATTTAGAGCCAACTGATTTAGAGTCGAATTTTGATACCAATTGATGCGGAAAACCCCAAAAAGACGTGTGTCAGGGACCCAACACACACAAGGAATCAAAGAACAACTAGGAAAGCTAAATCAGAGTTTAATAACAGAAACCCTAGACCCAATATTCGAAGGAACACGAACTTAAGGTATTCAAGAAGGATATGGACACTACACTTCAGAAAAGAAAGAAATTGGGAGTGATAAGTCAATTTGAACGCCACAAGAAAAAATACCTCTTGATAAGTTCTTTAGTTCTTAAAAGAACTGAGGGAAAAAAACCCTTGCTTTCTATTTCACTCAAAGTTGTCTTATCTCTTTTTGTATACAAGAGGTGTCTATTTATAAGTTAAGATTGCAATCCTTAAAGGGCACAAATTCTTACTTAGGACAATTCCTTATTTACGAGGAATTCTTATCTAGGGACAAATTCTTATATAGAAAATAAACTTATAATTTGTAGTGACTACTATTACTTAGTCCTAACACTTTAAGTACTCTAATGATATTAATAAGGTCTGAACCCTCTTTCAAGCTTGAATTCACACCATTTAAAACTTGGTTGGCCTGAACGTCCTTAATCATCCCATTTAGTTCTTCTTTTATCTTTTTAGTTCTAACCCGTATTATTAGGCCTCTTGGAATGTGCAATTAATTTCTTGCATCCTTTGAAACCTTCCACCTTTCATCTCTATGGTTCTCATCAGAAGGTGGGTGCAGTTAATTGTGGAGGTATGTAGAAATCAAGCACATAAGCTTGACAAGGGACGGACAAATTACATGTACAAATTTGACCTACTCTCTCTTATCTTGCCGAATTATTTCATCACTCTGGTGAAAAAAGAAAAAAAAAGGAAAGAAATGACAAAAATGGTTGCTATTAAGTATCTCTTTTTTCTATTTTAACAAAATATTAATTTTAAAAATGAATATCAATATATAATAATACATAAAAAATAATATAAACAATAAGAAAGTAATACAGTAATTTCTTTTCTTATAGATCATTTCATTTATTTGTAAAATTAAGTGAAATATGGTTGATTTATATTTTTTATTACTACAACTTTATTTTCTAAATATTATTACTTAATTTTTTTTAAATTATTATCAAAATACTTTAAATTGTATCAGTAAAAACTTTTGATGAATATGTCTAGAGATATTTAAAAAATTGGTTATAAATTCTTACAAATTTTACAATTAAGTTTTTAACCTTTTTATAATTTTATTTAAATTCTATATTTTTTAAATTTGTTTCAAATTGATTCTTTTTGGATAAAAAATGGTCAAATGGTTACTAATTTTTACTTAGTTAATGTATAATTTCTAATAATTTTGATTATTTGTTTAAAAAATTAATTTAAAATAAATTAAAAAAATATAAAACTCAATTGAAATTATAAAAAAATTAAAATCTAATTATAAAAATTCATAAAAATTTAAAACTAATTTTTTATATATTCCAATATGTGTGTGTCTATATATATATATATAACATTTAGAATGATCATTGACAAATTCATTCTTACATAAATATTGCATATCAATGGATTTATATCCAACTTTGTGACACAAATATTTTTAAAATGATCTATGTTTGTGTCAAACATACTTGTCAAATACAACACTCCCCTTCAAAACTTGTCTAACAAAACAAAAAGAATAAAAATTTTAAAAAATCCAAACACATGTATTAGACACTTATAATTCACTTGATGAATACTTTTATTATATGTGATGGACATTTCTTACTAGTGTGTTATACAAATAGATATAAAAATAGTTTTATGACTCTTAAAATTGATACACACAATAATTTTTTTCTATAAACATATTAATGAATAATTTAATGGTAAACCAATAGTATTCAACAAAAATAATTTAGTTTAGTAATGATATTAGATATTTTATAATCCCTTAAATATCATGTCATATATTTATTCTTTTAAATTTATTAACAAAATATTAATTGCAATGTAAAATAGCATATAGATTTTTATAAATTATACGATGAAAATACTAAATTTACTAAAATATCTAAATTACACATATATCAACATATAATATATCTAATATATATTTTATAATTGTGTCCATACCATATTTGTTTCCTAATTTTTTAAGAGTTTATGTGTTCCCGCGTCTATATCCCGTATTAGTGTTCATGCATCATAGATATTCAACGATCTTTATAAAAAGAAACAAAAAATGATATATTCTTGCATTTAGAATTTTTGTGATAGGCATACTAGTCATAATATCCATTTTATTATACATTCTATTTGTAGAAAAATATAACTTACTTTTAATAATATTTTGTGATTAATTTTGATAATGTAATTGTCAATACTAAAATTATACTAGATTTTACGAAATTATGTAACCATTTTATGAGTAGTAAGTGTTTCATGGCTTTTAGCATTTTCGTGGTCTCAATTAGAAAGGTTATTTCTTACTTTTGGTGCCACCCACAAGTGATAAAAAGATTGGTACAAATTTTGTAAAATCAATATGGGAAATGTTTCTGAAGTTTTCCAAAAAAATGTTTTATCCATTGAAATTTGTTGCTTATTTATATTTATCATTTATCATTATACCCATATTGAGTTGCTTGCACATAAATTGGTGAAATTTTAAAAACTTTTACATTTTATCTAGTGTTTACTATCCCATCATGCCTTTACTTCTTGTAGAATTTACTAACATGGTTGTTGTGTTGTAGGAAAGAAGATTTGGTTACTCTACTCAAAACCCTAAATGATACCTAACTAGTTTCTTTTAAGGATAAGTTTTTGATCAGGTCATTAATTTTATAGATTTTATCATTTTGAGTTATCAATTTTTAATTTATGTAATCTGAATTATCAGCTTCAAAAAGATGAGTCAATATGGATCTTCCGTTAAATTCAATTAACAAAATTTGTGACATTTGACTCGACAGATGTGAAATTTTTTTTTTTTTTTGACATATAATTTCTCTCTCCTACCCGTTAGTCTCTCATTTCTCCTCTTTAGCCTTCCCCTTTCTTTGCTTATCCTAAATTCCTAATTGTCGCACAAATATACCCTAAAAAAAACTCGTAGGAATCGCCATTGAAGGAGGAGGACTGCAAAGCAGAGAAAGGAAAGAGAACGACTGAAAAACTAAAAGCAGAGAGTCAAAATAAAACGAGGAGAGTTGTTTACATTATTTCAATGTATCAGAGGAATACCCCATTACCGAATGTGGTCATAAAAATTCTTTTGATGGAATAAGAACAATTTTATAAATGCACATCTACAATTGGCCTGTAAGTTGAACCCCAATTTCATAAGCTTATTCAAGCTTAATGTTACAAGAGCCTGTTGACTAATGGTTGATCCTTGCCTGGAGGCTTCGCATTTAGACTTGGCTCCATTGTGTTTAAATTATCTCAATGTTTCGCATCTACTTCAGGAATTAGAAATTTAGGATCAGCAGGAAAATGGGGAAGGCTGGAGAGGAGAGATGAAAGGGAGACCGATGTGTAGAAGAGAAAAATTTCATGTCAAAAAAAAAAAAAAAAGCTGGGTCTCACCTCGTCAGATACCACCTTGTGTTTCGCTGAGCTTTGTCAATGGATCTTAACCGAAGACTAACATTGACCCATCTTTTGAAATTGGTGACTTGAATTAGATAAATTGAAAGTTTCTGACCTAAAATGACAAAATTCACAAAGTTTGTATTTATTCCTTTATTTTAACCAAATTCCTTGAAATTAACTTCTTAGTTATTGTTTTTGATTTGCACGATAGATTAAATGGTTATATTCTTATTTAACTGTTTATTATGATTGTTAAAAATTGAAAGAAAAATTTGATATTTTAATTCTAGTTGATAATGTTGAGAAACCTATTTTTAAATTATATAATAAATACTGTGTTGCATATTCTTACATAAGGGGTTCATCAACTTGATGTAAGGGAGTTAAATGTATATTATTATTATTTTTTTAATTTAAGAAAATATTTAGGCTACTTAATAAAAATAATTAAGATGAAGTTTATAATTTATTTAAAATTTTCTTTTACTTTTATATCTTTAATTATAAATTTATTATAGCTCCTCTAGAAATATTAAAAATTTCGTCTATTAAATTTTTTTTATCATGAAAATACTAAAATATTTCAATTTTTTTAATAATAAAATTGAACCATTAATTCAGTTGTTTTTATTTATTTATTTATTATTATTATTTTTATTTTTATTTTTTTTGTTGTTTGAGCAGGTGTTCTATTTCAGTTGTTATTATTTAATTAATTTGCCTAACAAGGTGGGTGGGTGGCCATGGCCTCGCCCGGATTTTAAGCTATTCAACTCAATTAGGAGTGGGTCCTCAACAGCACGGCAAAGGTCCACACAGACAGCCGGACACTGGCTCACCCTTATCTACTGCTGCCAGCGTTCTGCTTCTTCTGAATTGAGTTGATCAGTCAAAAGAGTGCCGCCATTAATCTTTTGCCTGACAAGGCGACCCTTGCCTGGAGGTTAAATTATTCATCACATGTGCTACTAAACAGCTCAGCAAGTGCCGGCAAAGACGGTAGCCGCCGCCTCCGCCGCCGCCTACAAGTTGCCGGGCGCGGTTTTGGATATTATGAGTGGCATACTGTTTCCGCAGCCGCTGGCATCCCATCTCCAATCTTGTTATTTTTTCCATATCAATGATTCCAATGGTGCAAGAAATGACAAGGGCAGAAGCATCAGCTTTGTCTATGGCGAGCAGCATGGATGTTCTTATGGTTATGGTGATTTGTCTCCGAAATTGCTTAAACTCCTACCTCTGCCTCGTGCTGCTTCTTCTTCTGCTGGTGCTCCTTCTCATCACTCGGGTACCAAAGTTACACATATGCTTTTTTACCACTGGTTTTGCCTTTCCTCCACATTCCCTTTTCCATTCACCCTTTTAATTTTTACGCGTCCTTGTTATTTAGTTTAAAGACTGAGACTTTTGTGCTGCCAGTTATTTATGACACAGCGCATTTGCAGGGCAGTCATTGGACTGGAAATCAAAGCAGAAAAATAAGAGAATTGCTGGCATAGACCAAGATGAATTATTGGATCCTGCGCTTTTGGCTGATCCAGACAGCTGTTTTTGTGAGTTTAAGGGCATCCATATACACTACAAGGTATGCGGCAATGCAGAATACCAAGTGCATAGCGTTATGAATAGGAAGCTCGACCTTCCCATCATTTTATTACATGGCTTTGGGGCCTCGGTTTTCTCGTGGAGTCGAGTTATGAAGCCCCTGGCACAACTGGTTACCACTTCCAAAATTCTTGCCTTTGATAGACCAGCCTTTGGATTGACGTCCAGGGTTGATTATTTGAAGCGTTCTGGATCTCCTGGCACCAACACTAGACATGCATTGAATCCATACTCCACAGCCTTTTCCATTCTTGCTACCTTGTACTTTATTGATTTCTTGGCAGCTGACAAGGCAATTCTCGTGGGGTATGATCAACTTCCAACTAAGCTCTTGTCCTTAACAGCATTCTTGTTCAGCTTCATATATCTTTTTCCTCAATTCTCAAAAATAAAAGTAAAGCCTAAAATCAGTGATTTATATTAAGTTGTTGGTCTCCTCTTGTTAGACCGTCCTAGCTAAGATGCATGATAAAGAGAGCTATGAAACTGAGATGCTAATAGATTAGGATCATTGTTATGGTTCATGTCTGAGATCTCCATTTGCTGAACATATGGCTTTATCAATCACACATATTGAACTAGCAAATAGGCACATATGTCCCATCTGTGCTTGGATTCCCTAATGTAAACTGCCCTGCCACTTTGAAATGTGTTTTTTTTTTTTTTTTTTTGTGGGAATCATTTTTATTTGCCAACCTATCATTGTTGAATGATTATCTCTTTCTGAACCTGTTAAAAAATTACCATTCCAGGCATTCTGCTGGTTCTCTTGTAGCAGTCAATTCGTATTTTGAGGCTCCAGAACGCATTGCTGCTCTAATCCTTGTTGCCCCAGCAATATTTGCCCCATTTTCTGTTCGTAAGGTTGCGAAAGAAACTAAAATGGGAAAAGATAGAGTTGTTGAAGGAGGAGGCATATCAAATTCAAATATATTAGGAAAGCCATTTATCAAGCTTCTTGAGACTTTAGCAAAGTTTGCTAATTTTATTGTTCAGGCAATAATGCAAGTGGCGAAGGGTATGACAAATATGCTGAATTCTTTATATAAGAAAACATTGTCAGCTATCTTGTGCTCTGCCCTCGGTGTAATGCTGGTACGAAACCAATTCCCTTTGTATTTATCATTTGTTGATTCAGTTAGTTCTATTGACCTGCTTGAATAAACATCAACAAATAATACTACTTCAAGTTCTTAATTCAAATGTTTCTAGTGACTATTTGTGCGTAAAAGACTTTATTAAACACCTTATTTTGTTGCATCTTTTTTGTAGGATTACTGTTTTTTTGGTCAGATTTAGGGCCCACATTTTGGTGGAATTTGAGGGAACTAGAGTTTGAACCCTGAACCTCCCCACAAGAGCCGATCAGGCTAGGCTAGTTGATTGTGCTATTATTATTTTGATGTTGCATCAGTCTAACATGCATGTTTCATGGATGTGCACTGCCCTAAATGTGTTAGGCAAAACACATCTTACCATGCAGCTTCTGAATTGCGTGCTTTCTGTTGGACTGTGGGGACCATAATGTTCCAGTTTTCTAATCTGTTTTAACTATAATTTGCTTACATGATTCCCAGGTAAGGATGGCAATTGATAAATTTGGTATAGAAGCAGTAAGGAATGCATGGTATGACTCTAATAAAGTCACTGAGCATGTTCTGGATGGTTATACAAAGGTGAATTATCTTGCTTTTCCTTGCTTAACAAATGAAATTCTGGATTATCTTTCTCCTCCTTGTTTTGCATTTAGGTAACACAAATTTGAATGAATTTCTGAATTGAGAATTACCTCAAGTGATTTGATTGATATTACCTGCAAAACCCTGACATACATTAAAAATGCAGCCACTGAGGATTAAAGGTTGGGACAAGGCTCTCGCTGAATACACTGCAGCAACACTTGCAAATTTAGAGTCAGAATCAAAGCCACCTATTTCAGAACGACTTCACCAAATCTCATGTCCTGGTAATTACAGTAGGTCCTATATCTCACCTCTTTAATTTGTCTAACATGTGGCAATTTTCCCTTTTATAAAATCTTGCAAGAACTTGGAGACAATAAATGATGTTATAATCCTGAAATGGTGTTCAGACGGAGTGCTATTTAAGTTTCCAGTATTATATGTCCAAGTTCTAATTCATGCAATGAGTGTTAGCAACCTCAGGTTCATCCTTCGGCTGTGCTGGCTTTCCAAATCAACCAACGAAAGCTTAAACTTTCACCTGGATTTTCAAAATGCTGCCTGGATAACCAGGACAGGAGCCTTATAAGAGAATGTCCTGGAAAATTGAATTCATGATTAGAATCCTTCGCTGTTAGTTATATGGATGATAGTTGATTGAATTAGTTGTCCAATATTTCATTCGAGTCATGAACCCTACATCTGCTTTATTCCCTATTGTTAACTTTAACGTGAATGTAATGGTGATGCTTTCCGTTTTGTTGATGGAACCACAGTTCTAATTGTCACGGGTGACTCTGACCGAATTGTTCCATCTTGGAATGCTAAGAGACTTGCGCAGGCTATACCAGGATGTCACCTTGAAGTAATTAAGCATTGTGGCCATCTGCCACATGAAGAGAAAGTAGAAGAGTTTGTATCAGTTATTGGCAAGTTCCTGCAATGTGCACTTGGTGATTCAAAGGGGCTGTCCTACGAGCAGCGGGTGGTTTGAAGATATTTACTTAAAGAGTACACCATGTTGTAGCTTGTGTTGGAAGCATACTCGTGTATTGGATGTGAAGAAAAAAAGGGAACAGAATGAAAGAATGTGATTTGTAATAGTGCTTTTAATCCACGTAAATTTCAATCCTTAATTTCATGATTTTCTACATCAATTTTGCAAAAATTAATACGCAGAAATCACCAATTATGAAACCAAAAATTACGAAAATTTATAGGATATTAAGCATATTGTAACTACCTATATATAAATTTTCATGATCAGAAACTCATGCATGTGTGAGAAACAATCTTTGCCATTTTCTAGCCTTAAAAAAACGAAAAACATAGGTGAAAAATACACAGAAAAGATTGAACAGATCACTTCCAAGCCAGAATTAGTTCTTTTAGGCTCTGATACCAATATAAAAGAACATAGAAGGGAGGAAAGGGGTGTATATCTCTTGTAGACCTCCAAGCAATAAGCGACGACTGGTCACCGACAACAACATGAATACCAACCTCGCAGTTCAAATGATACTACAATATCGCATCACTGATGCATTTCACCCATTCTTTGCACCAACATGTTCAACTATTGTTTCTCCTTGTGCACCACTTGTCATTATACTTACACAGAGTTAGTTTACCACATGCTATGCTATTTGTCCAGTTGGAGAGAAGTATTGAAAAAATTAGGTCAAAATTTAAAATGGTGCAAATCTAGTCAAAAACATTAAATGTTAAAATGGCTGCTGTTAGTTTATTAAATTTTCAATAATTTAAGTTTCTAAGTTAGATTTAATATTCTGCAATGTTCTTAAGTATTAAATAAGGTTGAGACTTTTATGTAAATACTCTGAGGCATCACTTTCAGGTAGTCAATATTGAAGATCTATGTCCATGTTTGGTGGTGGTTTAACCTGTATCCAAATTTTGTGGTGAGCTTTTCTAATCTCTCTCTCTCTCTCTCTCTCTTTTTTTTTATTTGCACAAAAAAAAAAAAAAAAACTATTTCCAACTTTGTTTACTTGTACTTATTTTTCTATGAATTCACATCATTTGGCGCCATCTTTGGGAAAAGGGCTTCATTTATGCAAATTTCCTACCCTAAATACACTTTTCTACTCCCTTAAATACTTGCCAACCCTAAACATATATCCCTTTTGCCTAAACACTCTTGTCCAATTCTTAAAAAAGAAGGAAAAAAAAAAAACCCTAATCATTTGAAATGGCCAAACAAGGAATGACTTTTGAATAAGCTTGTTCTTTATGAATGGAGTGAGAAATTGAGGAACTTAGATGCCAAATGCGCCAGCTTTTGAATAATCAAAGAATGACATTTTCCGATACACCTTCAAGTGAGGAAGAGGAAAATCCTTTTCACGATTAGGCAAGTGAAGACAAGACTCAAGAGAGGAGATGACATATAGCTTATGATCAAAAGAAAGACTTTGTTATTAAGGTTGAAATACCTAAGTTCAAAGGTAAATTTCCTTTGATGATTTCCTCAATTGGCTCTATACAACTAAAAAAGTGTTCGACTATTAAGAGTATTCAAAGTAGAAGAATGTTAAAATTACAGATTGAAATTGAGAAAGTACACAAGCCTATGGTGGCAAAACCTTAAAACTTAACAAGTTCGTGAAGGAAAGAGCAAGATCTATACATGAGATAAGATGAAAATAAAAATGAAGTGTTTTTTTCCTAAAAACTACAAGCAATATCTATTCTTAAAGCTCCATTATTTGAAACAAAATGATTTAAGTGTTAAAGAGTATATTCATGAGTTTGAACAACTCATGATAAAGTGTGATGTTTTAGAGTCCTAGGAACAAACAATTGCTCGTTATTTGGGAGGATTGAAGAAAGATATTACTAACTCAATGGACTTACAACCTTAATGGAGCTTTGCTAACATTTGCAAGCTTACTTACAAGGTCAATATGCAATGTGACAACTTAAGAAGCAATCCTACAAGTCACTCATTAAGGGAGCTTTTTTTAATAAAAGGAGTTTATCTTTTCAAACTAAAAAGGCCACGATAAGGAAGGACAAAACAAGAGTTGATTCTTAGCCCATGGCAACCTCTGAGGTGAGAAGATATTTCAAATGACAAGGATATGAGAAGATTGCATCAGAGTGTCCTAATTGGTGCACAATTACTCTCAGGGAGGCTAAAGAGAATGAATTGGTTTGGGATTTAAAAGAAGAAGGAGAATATGCAGAGCAACTTGATAAAGGTGAATTGCTTGTGATTCACAAGGCCTTAAACTTAAATATGGTGCCTATGGAGAAGGAGCAGAGAAAGAACATCTTCCAAACAAGATGTACCATCAAAGAGAAAGTATGCCATGTCATTATTGATAGTGCTAATTGTACTTATGTTGCCTTAATCACTATGATTGAAAAGTTAAAGTTGCCTACGATGTCTCACCCTTAAACTTACAAACTCTAATGCTAAACAAAGGGAATGATGTAAAGGTAACTAAACAAGCACTAAGTTTATTTTCAATTGGAAAACATTATCAAGATGAGGTTACATGTGACATGATTCTTATAAATGCATGTCATTTGTTACTTGGGAGACCATGTTAATATGACTGTAAGGCGATGCACGATGGATTTAAGAGTATTTATTCTATTTGTTTTAGGTAAAGTGAATCATTCTTGCCCTAATATCTCCAAGCCATGATGAATATGCTCAAAATGTTGAGAAAAGAGTGGTCAACTAATTTCTTAGCAAAGCAAAATTTCATCAAACATCTATGAAGAGGCAGTAAGCTTATGTACTAATTTTGCTAGAGTAAAGTGCAAACTATGATGATTCAACTCATTCTTTGGTGATTATATTGCTTAAGGAGTTTGCTGATGTCTTCCCAGATAACATGTCACCTAGTTTACTTCTTATAAGGGAGATTCAACACCTAATTGATTTGTTGCTTGGCACACCTCTACCAAACAAACCAACATATAGATGTAACCTGGAGGAGATTAAAGAGTTGCAATGACAAATAAATAAGTTGATCTCCAAAGGCTATGTGCATAAGAGCTTGAGCTCATGTTCTGTGCCAACCATTTTAATGCCTAAGAAGGATGGTTCATGGAGAATGTGCATGGATAACCATGCTATCAACCAAAACATGATAAAATATTATTATCCCATCCCACAACTTGATGAATTGCATTGTGCTATTATCTTTTTGAAGGTAGATCTCTAAAATGGTTATCATTATATTTGAATAAAGAAAGGTGATGAGTGGAAAACAACATTTAAAACCAAGGGAGGCCTTTATAAGTGGTTTATCATGCCATTCGATTTATCTAATGCCCCTAGCACATTCATGAGGCTAATGAACCATGTTCTAAAACGTTTATTGAAAAATTTGTTATTGTTTACTTTGATGATTCTTGTTTACAGCTAAAATGAGGAAAAACATTTGTAACATCTTTGAAAGCTATTTGAAGAATTGTGTACATAACAACTATTTGACAATCTAAAGAAGTGTTAATTTTTTTACTCTAAGTGTTGTATTCTTAGGATATATTGTTTCAAGTGAAGGCATTAAAGTGGATGAAAACAAGATTGAAGTAATTCATAGGTGGCTTACTTTGCAATTTACTCATGAGAAGATTTCATAGTTTGGCCTCATTTTATCATTACTTCATTAAAACTTTCAACACTATTATTACTCCACTTGCAAATTATTTGAAGAGAGAAAAGTTTGTATGGACTCCTGAAGCCTAATGAAACTTTCAAGCTATTAAAATGAAGCTATGCAAATCTTTAGTCCTTGCACTTCTTGATTTTGAAAAGTTGTGATGCATTTGACATTGAAATTAGAGGAGTACTGCTTCATAAAAGTTACCAATAACTTATTTTAACAAGAAACTCAAACGTTTTAAATTGAATTATTTAACTTATGGTAAGAATATTACTTGCTACCAAAGGAGTTTGTTCTTCATTTAGATTATGAGACTTTTAAGTTCATCAATGGTCAACACAAACTAACCAAGAGGCATAATAAATGAGTTGAATATCATTAATCATATTCTTTTGTAATCAAACACAAGTTTGGAGGTATGAATGTAGTAGCCAATGCTCTCTCTTGGAGGCATTCTTTGTTGACCTTGATCGATTCCAACCTAATTGGATTTAAGGAATCAAAGAACCCTATGTTGATGATATAGACTTATTTTCCATATTTGTAGCATGTAAGAAAGGTGCATTAGACCATTTCCATGCCCAAAATGATTTTCTCTTTAAGGACAACAAGTTATGCATTCCTTGGAGTTTTGTAAGGGAATTATTGATTCAAGAAGTTTATGAAGGTGGTATTACTAGTCACTTTGGAGTTAACAAGACTTTGGCCATATTGCAAGAACATTTTTATTGGTAAAAAGTAATGAAAGATGTTTGAAGTATCCTTGAACTTTGTTTGATGTGTCAAAAGGCCAAGAGCCATGTTCTTCCATAAGGATTATACATGCCATTGTCAATCCCTAATGTTCCATGTTCTTGAAAATGACTCATTTTAGGCCTTGCAATACAATTGACAAAGCTTCTTATATTGTTAACTTGCATTTTTATGAGATTATTCGCCTCCATAGAATTTCTAATACCATCATTTTAAATCAAGATAGAAAAATTTTAGGCAACTTTTGGAAAACTTTATAGAGTAAACTTGGAATGAAGCTTATTTTTAGCACTTCATGCCACCCATAAATCAATAGGCAAACAAAAGTTATTAATTGCACCATGGTAATTATCACAAGGCCAAACATTTCACACAAAATTTTGGCCTTGTGATGACACTCAGTAGACCACTTAGTCTTAGTCAACTCATTCACACAAAGAAACAACAACACACTTACAAAAAAACTTCCCAACTTTTATTGTTTCCCTCAAAGTACAAAAGATTATCAGGATCTTATACAAGTGTCTCTCTTTATACTCTCTTCTCTAGTGTCTTTTCGCTAACACCTTATACACATATATATAAGCATTACATAACTTAACTGTCAAACCAATCATACTTAGTAGGACATCTCGACTATTAGGAACACTTCTTACATTATAGGCAAAATATAGGTCTGTATTGATGGAGGGCTTGCCACCTCACGTGTGACTTGTTCAACCTTATTTCTGTTATCTACCCACGTTCTTTTTTCTTCAAGGAGAGCCTGCTAGCACATCACACCTATGTAGTTAGCAACTCCCTATGATCTTTGTGAATAAGGTTGTAAAGGCTTAGTAGTTCTGCCTCACATTCCATGAACTCTTCTTTTCATGGTGTGTGGGGAGAACCTTACCCACACTGCCACCAATCCCTTTACAGCCCAACTTATGTGTACTTCCATAGTGTTGCTAGTTGGCTTGGACCCTTACCTATGCACTAGCTTTATATGTTGTTGTAACCAACCCTCGGGATTTTTGTTAGTCGACTCATTTCTTGGCTAACTGTAAAAGGAGATATGCACGCCCCTCTTTAAAGAGTATTAGGAAAGTTGACTTTCTAGCAGGAGGACATATTGGAGTACTTAAATAATCACTCCCTTAATTGACAACTTATTGGTGCGTTGTTAGCACAACATGCAACCCAACCAATGATCCAACACCCTTTTCCTTTGTGCTAATAGCCTAACTCATTGCCCCTTGACTACAACATGTGCTTTTGACCATCTTTGCTTGATACCAATGCCAAAGTCTGCATTTGCCTCTCTCGGCTTGCTGCTATGCACATTAACTTTTGCATCTACCTTGTTTCTTTTGATGTACTTGACTCATGCCAATCTCATGCCAAATACTGGCACAAAGTATTACTAATACTTACATTCCTATATCCAAGGACTCTGAGTGTCCAAAAATTAGAAAGATTGGGATTTAAAACTTGCTCATGCCAAGTTCACCTATAATTGAGCTCTTAATCAAACCACATAGTGTTCTTTTAAAGTCATTTATAGAATTAGTCCAATTAGTCTTGTGGAATTGTTACCCTTGCTAGCCAAGAATTTGGTGCATCAAAGTTAATCAATGAGCTAAGGCAATAAAGGATTTACACGAAAATATCAAGTCTCAAATTTAGAAACAAAATGAGATTTATGAAAAAAAGACCAACAAAAATAGGAGAGCTATTTTCTTCCAATTAGGAGACTCAATTTGGATTCATTTGAGTAAGGAAAGATTTCCATCCAAGCGTAAGTCGAAGTTGATATTGAGAGGTGAAGGACCATTCAAGGTGTTTCAAGTAAGCAATAGCAACGATTACAAAATTGATCTACCTAGTGAATATAATGTTTCAGTAACATTTAATGTTAATGATCTTTCTCCTTATGCAAAAGATGAAGACTATGAATATTTGAGGGCAAATCTTTTCTAAAAAAGGGAGGATGATGCATTTTGCCCATGCTTTGTATCAACATGTCCAACTATTGTTTCTCCTTGTATGCCACTTGTCATTATACTTACATGAAATTAATTTTCCACATGTCATGCTATTTGCTAAGTTGGAGAGAAGCATTGAAGAAAATTGTTCAAATCTTGGAATGGTGCAAATATAGTAAAAAGCATTAAATGTTAAAATGACTATTGCTAGTCTATTAAGTTTTCAATGATTTAAGTTAGATTTAATATTATGCAATGTTTATAGGCATTAAATAAGGTTGAAACTCTTACATAAACTTTTTGTGGTGTCACTTTAGGTAGCCAACTTTGAATAACAATTGAGAGTTTTCTCTTTTACAATCCCATTGCATTTTTTGAAGGTTTTTGTATCTCTTAGTAGATTCTAATTGTGGTGACCCTATTTTGAGCATTTGTATCCATGTTTGGTGGTGGTTTAACATGTATTCAAATTAGTGGTGAGCTTATCCAATCTCTCTCTTTTTCTTTATTCACACAAAAAAATCTTATTCGCATCAATCACCCAATTCTTAGAATCCAAAAACCTTTAGTCTTGAGAACTAATGGAGTAATTTTTAATAATTGGTTTTCCTGTTCACCTATCTTCTTTCTCTATATGTCTATTTCTATTCTACCAACTTTTGGGGAGAAGTTAATAGTAATTTTTAACCTAGAGGGAGTTATAACTGCTCTTAATCACTCTCTCCTTTTTTTTTTTTTTCTAATTATTTTTTAATTAAATGGAGTCAGCTCATTATACACAGATTGATCTTACTGATAAACCAATAAGGAAAAAGTTGAATGGATAAGAGTTCATTTATGCAAATAACCCATCTCTTAGCCTATGATTTTCTCTACCTAATTTGCTTCCTAAATGTTAAAGCATAGAATGCAAATCAAGCTAATTTCATAGTTTATAAGGTGCAAGCTATAAAATCAAAAAGCAAATATAAAATTAAGCAAATTTTGTAAAACAACTAAATTCTTTAGAACTTAAGAAGGATTGAAAACATTGCATAAAATTTCACAATTTATTTATACCATAATATGAGAACTTTGACATGAAAATAATAATTTAATTGATATAATTATTATTAAAGATAAAAAAAGAGATGCAAATCTTCTACTTATATGCAAATACAGTTCATTAGTCTCTTTCTAGATTCTTTAAATCTCCTACAACAAAAAAATTCAACAAATAATAAAAAATAGAAAAATATTGATTGAGAAGTGAATTAAGGTAATCAAATCTTGTTATATTTTACTCTATTTCCTTGATTTATGCCTTTTAATGTTTCTCTTCATTGATACTAAAAATGTAGATTTAAGAATACGAATTTGAATATGAAAAATTAGAGAAGATATTAAAAAAATAAACAAATAGTATTATGTAGATACTAGAATGAGGTTAAAAGAATTTGAGTGTTGAGAGATGCCTACTATGATGTTGGGGTAGAATTCGCATGTTATAATCTTTTTCTTCTTATATAATGCTTCTTATTTAGGTATGCCAATGAAGATGAATTAAGCAATATTATGAGTGACATAATGATTACAAAAGAGTCTTCTGACATGAATTCTTTATTGTAGGTTATTTTGGCTACTAGACATGTACATTTTAAAGATTAAAGATAAATTTTTGAGAGAATTATAGACTGGATGGATATCTTATATCTTAAGCTCTGATTAGCTTATAGGGAAAATAATCAATAAAATTTTGAAATAGGTAACTATATTTATTGAGAGATAAGATAGCAAGAAGTTATTACAATAATTTTTTTACTTTTAATTTTATTTATTTGTATTAGTTAAAAAAAATATATAATTAATTTACATATCTTATATTTATTACCTTATCCTTCTAATTGTGTTCACTTAGTTTTTCTCTTCGTGAAAACCTCTTAAAGTGTGTTTGGAATAGCTAATTTTCCTTTTTTTGAAAATCTTTGAGGGTGCATTTACAATTGTGGTTACAATGTTAAAACTTGCATTTTAAGTTAAATGTAATTTTATTAATACTTGATAAATTATAAAATTTACATTTAATGAAAATACACTATAATTTATATTTACATTTTAAAATAAAACATTTTAGTATAGTAAAAAAAATGCAAAAAAATACTATAATTTAATAATTTTATTATTTTATAAAGTAATTACAATTTAATTTTATAAAAAATTTCTTTTGTAATTTTTTATTTTATTAAAATTTTTTAATTTTCTTTCATAATACTGTAAACAATTATCAAATAATTAATTATATTTCCTTACAATAATTTTCACAATCGGCAATTTGATAATTATAACAAAACTTAAGTGAAATTCCTAATAGACCATCAATAGTCTTTAAAAGGAAATATCAATTTTCCTCTTAAATAGACAATATATAAGAAATTCAAATTTGATTCAAATTTTTTAACATCTAAATAGTCTTTTTTTTTTTTAATTTTATAAAAATGTGAGGATTTTACCACCTCAATAAAAATAGCTTCTAAGAGAACAAAGTAACATTTTCTCTCAGTTAAACAAATGTCATATATTGTATATTGATAGATTGGTCTATTGGTTAAGATATAAATTGCTAATCCTTGTCCGAGACTATCCTCAAAAGTTAATCAATTAGTAAAAGCCTTCCGTGGACAGTTGTTGACCACCGTGTAGATTGTCGATTAGCTAGTAATAATTGTTGCCTCGTCAGGAAGAAAATGTAATAGAACTAAGAGCAAAATTTTTGAGGATACAAAGATGCGCACAATTTTGGGTGAGATTAGATAACATCTCAGATTTTCAATTTGAGAAAAAGCCCAAGCCGAAAAACACATGATACGAGTATAAGAAAGATTTTAACTTCTTGCTCAAAAACGAAAAAAGAGAAGAAGAAGAAGAAGAAGAAGAAGAAGAAGAAGAAGAAGAAGAAGAAAGAGTTTAACTTCATTTCTGCTGTTGACGTTAAAGATATTTTACGTTTACCACATGCTAACAAGTAAGAGTGGAAATGAACTACTGAAAGTGAAGGTATTGATTGGTCTCAACCTGGAGAATCATAGTCGATTATAAGGGTTCTCTGGGGGGGTGGAACTCCGGAACCTAGAAACAGTCCTTGTGTATATCATTGTAGTAGAGCCCAGTACGTCATCTGAAAATCCACATGCTCTGAAGAAAGACCTGGGTAAATTTTAGGCAAATACCATGATTAATATTTACTAGCCATGTTTTCAATAATCGCATTATAAGCGTGAATTTCGTTAGCACTCTTTCTTTGGGGTTTGATTCCTGATTGTCCCTGGTAAAAATAAACCAGGAAGAAGAGAGGGACAACAAGCAGGTGTAAGGAAAAGAAAGTAGGCACACACACTCATCGAAATATAATTTTTGGTCTCAGGTAAGTCGATGTCTACCAACTGTTCATAAGAAGCTTCTCATAACACTTTCTGATCTACTCAGAGGCTTCTGTTTGCTTACCTCTCGTTGGCTGAACACAGGGCTGAAATGTCATGTATATCTCTATTTGTGAGGATTCTGGGACGTCAAAAAAAATAGAGAGAGGCTTAGTGTTAGGATCCAGTAAAGGAAAATGTAACATAAATTACATAAAATTTTCAGGCAACTACAAGGACAAAGATCACAAAAAATGACGATAATATTATAAGCTTGTTGGGAAGGAGCTGAAAAAGCTGAACGCACGAGACAGTCATCAATTTGTAAGACAATTGAGTTTTAGTTGACAATATCAGGTGAACAGTCCATTAACAAACCATCATCGATCAATTGATATTCACAATGGATCAGAATAAGGCCAGACGAAGATGAAACAAAAGGATTATTATTTTGCCACAGGAGGATCCAGGATAGGATTTGGTATATTTTCGAGCAATACAGAGAGACTTTCAATTAACATTTAATTAAGGGAATATGAAAAGAGATAGTTGACTGACTGACCTTACAATTCTTTTAACAATCATCTTGTCAATCCCTATTCCCCGCAGTGAAGGTATAACCTGTTATGGTAGGAGTAGGCACCCGAATACCAGAAAAAGAGAAAGAAAAACCCAATTATACGAATGCATCCCAGTCAACATGAAGATAATAACAAGGGAGAAATTACCATGACATCGTGGATGGAGGCGGTCAATCCGAGATCAGAAACGGCGCGCCCAAAGCCCACAAGCAGCCCATTAGAGGGCAAAACCGAAGGAAGAGTCAGAGGCATCACTCTCCGGAACCAATCTCCCAAACCCACCATCGAAGAAGAAGAAGGATTAGAAGGGTCTTCTTGTTTCGCTTGATTGTCGCTTGGTAGATCTTGCGGATTACAGAAGACGGATATGACAACAGGGCTGTTGGCGAGAGCAATGCGAAGTTTCTTGATATCAACAGCTTCTTCTTCTTGTTCTTCAACTAATAGTATTCTTCTTCCGGTCTGGGTCTGGTTAAGCTTCGGGAATCGATGGCAGGCGTGATTGCAGGTGCGGTACAACTCTCTCAGGGATTTGGGTTTTACATGAGATGGGTTTGTGGATATGTAAATGGGTATTGTGCTCGACGATGACGATGATGGCGACGACGATTTAAATATTCTCTTAGAGATTGCCCATCTTATGTCCGCGGTCACGCTGCCATATCCGCAACTTCTTCCCTTCAGCTTGAGCTGTGCGGAGGCAGCAGCAGTAATAATAGGAAGCTCCATGGATTGTCTCTCCCACTCGTTTGTCTTTCTTTACATATGTAATGGAACAATAAAGTAGAGGGAGGCGTGGGCCTTGCGTTGGCGTTACTCCCTCCCTTATTTATTTATAATTTAAAACTCTATTATTAAAATTTTAATTTTTAAAAAAATTGTAAAATTTATTGAATTTCTTTTTAATTTTAGTACATAATTTGCTACTCTTTACAATAATAATTAATGTAATTGATCTTCATCACCACAGACCCCCATAACCTCGTTGGAATAAGTTCTTTTGATTTGTTTGTTTGTTTTTTTTTTTTTGGCAATTCTCTTTTTGGCTGTGAGTGATATATTCTTATGTTCTTGTTCAATGAACAATATTGTCTTTGTTGTTAGCATGTAAGCCTGCACACCGAGTGATAGTCCAGAGTAACATCTTGAAAATTCAATGCTTGGGTTAGACTGGAATAATGCCATCCTAGTAGGAAACGTTTTGGTCTATTTTTATGTTTGTTAACGTGTGGTTGGACTGATTCTTGCATATGCTGTCAATCTGCACCGAGACATCAATTTATGTACATCAATCCGGTAGAATCTGCGAAATATGCATCTCCTCAAGGCCTTCTAGCTTCCTTCCAGTTTACATGGACATGATATGCTTGGCTTCAGTTATTTACCTGTTAGATATAATTTGAACAAACTAGCAATCATTTTCCATCAAAGTAGATCTGTCATTTTTTTCTCCTTATTCCAGAATGACTTTAGTAGTTATCATTGTTGCTTTTGTTGCTAATATATTTTTGATCTGCTGCACTTGGTGTGGCTATTAATATTAGTCCTCTAAATTGCATTGGGATATAATGTATGATGTAGCTATTGTTTAGTTCATAATAAAATATCTAAAACTTCTCCTTTTCTTTTTGTTTTTGTTTTTTTTTGGTTATTTTAGAGCAAATGAAACCCAGTTCATTCACTCAACAGATCATTATAGAGTAGTTGCATTAGTTGCGAAGGAGGGTTGGACATCTAATCCAGGGGACATACCCTAACCCTCACTCTTTTGGCCACCCAATCTACAACTGAATTTGCATCTTTCTTTGCATATACAAGTACAAAGACAATTAGGAAACATAGATAATAATTGCTTGATGTCCATAATGATAGGAGCAATGTACCAAGGGCATTTACATGAATCAACAAAAATTGCATGGTGCCCTTATAAGGAATCAATTTCAACAATAGTTCCATTTGCATAAAAATGCCTTACCAAATGCAAAGCCTTTCTTAATGCCCATGCTTTAGATTGGAGGATCAATCCCATCTTCAATGCTATTACTTGCCTTATAACAATTTGATTAGAATTGTTGTCACACGATTAACTTTTGCACTCAAATTTTTTGCCTTGTGATGCTACCAAGACACTTCTTGGTCTCAGTCAAATTTGCATGCAAGCTTATGCAAGCAAAGTAGTTTCACTCGAGAACTCATACTTGCACAAAAGGAGAGAGAAGCACAACACATACAAAAGCCTTCCTGATTTTTATTATTGTTCTCACAAAATCATACAAATGAAAAATATAATACCAAACTCTCAAGTGTTTCCTCACACTTTTGCCTCTCTCACTTTGTTTATGAGTATGAGTCTTTATGCCTCTATATGTTGTGAGTCCTTACCTAGCCACACCTATTTATTGAATTTGTAGTTGATACTCTCAACTACTTAAACTTGTGTGACTTGACTGATAAGCCAATCATATTTTAATGGATGCATAGCCTTACTTACATGGTTTATTGGCCTAGGAAAGTGCCTTAATTTCTCCATTTTTGTGCTTCACATTTTCTTGCCTTGGGCAACACCATTTGACCTTTTTATCTTATTTGGATGAAACAATCTACTCACTCTTCATAAAAATAATGAATCAATAATGAATCACTTATCTAGTTTTGTGGATAGTTTACACATAACTTATTAAATCTCTCTTAATACTAATAAAGAGTCTTTCTATTATATTGATAAATATCATAGATTTTCTTCCTTATATTCATAACCTTAGAAGCCAAAAATAATTTTCCAAGAATTGTTTCTCAATCTTATTTTATGTTATGAATGACCTTGATAGTAGATAATGAAGCTAATTCTAGACATTATCAACTAAGGAGAATGGAAAAGTTCTTAATTTTATCTACTCTTTTATCACACCTATTGGCTTTATAGTTGAATAGATAATATGAAATTCCTTCAAATGCTTCATAGGATCCTTACTTGTATGACTATAAAAAGTGGGTAACAAATATATTAGTTTCAATTTAAGCTTAAAAGCTATATCTAACTCATGATATTCTATATACAAAGTTTGTAAATTAAAGTTAGGAGTAGTAAGTTCTTTCAAAATCTAGTTATTCATAGTTATATCTTTAAGTTTTGAATCACTAAATGAACTATTAGATATGAAATCGAGAGCTATGTTAATGCTAGGTGAGGTAAGCATAGATTACTCTTTATTCTGTTAAGCCTCTCTCTTCAACCTATGTAAGGTTCTCTCAATTTTTGGATCAAAATGTAGTACACCAAAGTGGGATGATCAAGTTATAAACTATAAATAAATGTAAAATAAAAAGAAGCATGCAAAGATAACTAAAAACAAATCTATGACCAAAAACACAAAAATTTGCCAAAACCCTATCAAACAACATTTTTAAGGTCTGAGAGGGTAGAACCAATTGCATAGCAACTAATTTTGTTCAAAACATTATTTCCTTTGAAATAGTATAGTATTGTAACCTAATTCAACTAAAAGTTTTTTATAAATAGTATCGTTGTAACAAAAAACACTAAAACACCAAAAACACCTAAAAAAACACAAAACTTTACAAACAAAAGGAGAGATAATGCTTTAATCAACTTAGTAGAACTATATTAAAGGAAATAAAATAAAATACATTCCCTATTAATAGCTCTAAAATTTGATATTTGTCGTTAAAGTACCAAAAATTTAATATCTTACTATTGATTATTCAACAATAAATAGTGTGAGTAAGGGTTGATTCCACAAGAAGTGCAATCAATTCATTACTGATTAACTAAAAATTAAAGATATTAATGTAACTAGGGGAAAAGTTGAATTATACTATTATAACAAATAAAATAAACAAACATATTAAACAAAATAACTGATAAAAAGATCAAATACTAAAAGTTTAGTTCTAAGTTCATTCACAATTATGATATTCAATGATTTTGATTAATGTGGTTTCAATTTTAATAGAACTATTAATTCTGGATAATAACAAACTTTATTACCCAAAATTTCCCTTAGATATTCACTAAGTAAAATAACCTCTTTACTTATACTTTAACTATTATGCTTTTAGAATAATCTCTTTAGAGTAATATATTGGTAGCCTTTAAAATTAGATAAATAGGTTAATATAAACAATGATTACATACGATTAGATTGTTACACCTATGTTGAGTTATTCATAATAATAAAATGAAAACTTGTCAATAATCTCTCATTATTATTTGCTACTTAATGATTAGGAAAAGGGTAAAAACATATCACAATTCCTAATTTTAGCAATTGATATTTATTTAATTAATTCAATAAGCCCAACTAAATTAATTGAACAAATAATCATTAAGTTATTAAATTAAAATAATTCAAACAATTTCTTAAGAAAAGAAAACAACATCTCAAAACAATTTATACCATTCAAATATTAAAATTTTGAAATCCTTTAAAACTGTTGAAAAGTCTAATTACACATGCTAAAACTAAATTCCTTATAAAGTGATTATTTTATTCATTATCTATCTCTCCTTTTCTACTTTGAAAAGATGGTTATTTATATCTTAAAAGCATGCATAGTAGCCACCAAACAAACCCTAAAGACTTTTACAAAAATCTCCAAAAATCTTGAAGACATCATGATCTTGTTTCCTTAATTTTCTAAAATTCCTATATTGGTTTTTAAACTAATTATGGGCTAGATATAATTAGAATTAGGGTTTGACTTCCTCAAGAAAGTTGTAGTCCCCCTCCCTAACTTTCCAATGCATCAAGTCTTGCCTAAGAAAAAGGCATCAAGCCCAAGTTACTAGCTAAAAATAAAGATGAACTCAATCTAACCCATGAAAAATTTTACATTAACTTCTCCACTATTTTTGAATCATTGAACAACCAATTTGGGGTTAGGTCTCTTCATAACAATTATAAACTTGATTGTTTACTTCAATTTAGGTTTTTAAATCCCTTGATTTGGATATCTAAAATTCAAGTTATACTCATTTAAGTACATAGTGTTCAAACATAAATCCTACTTTAATTGGGATTAGACTTTATTTTTTTGGCCTGTCTTTGAAGCAATGTCTCAAAACACAAATGAACTCAAATTTGGACTCATAACCTCACTTTGGAAAGTTTAATATGTATACTACAATTTTACTAAAGACCGTGTTTTCAATTTGGACCTTTAAACTAGTCAAAAACTTGAAACAAGTAACAAAGATCAAAATAATAAAATGTTGGAAATTTTCTTGCTAAAAGTATGTATTCTCAAAACTTTCTTAAAATATACCTAAGTTATAAAACATATTCTAATTAGCTTAAATAAGTATAAACTCATTAAAAACAATTAAATGTAAAAGGGAATAGATATAATAAATTCTTACATATTGCATTCCTTGTGAACTAGGCGACAATTGGCTACAATTCATGGTATGCCATTAAGCACCCTTCCACAATCAAGCTCACTGTTGAATCAAAGGAGAAACATGTTCTTTAAATCTTGCACTTCCATTTCAACTTGAATATTCCACACTTTAATTGGCGTGCTCCTAATAATACTCTCGTGAAATACTTTTTAAGCAAAGATTTTGCTTACAAGCATTGATCTAGTCACTTTTTGGGCATCTTCAAGGTCTTGTTCTAGATCTTGCATCACATGTTGGCATTGAATGTGGTTGGTTCTCATTATTAGTTGATTGATTATATCTCCATGTTTCATATTACTATTAAAGCGAGTAGGGGCCACTATTTATGGTAGGTGAGAAGGGTCTACCCTAATAAAGGCCAAAAGAAAGATACTTGATAAAAAAACTTGAACAATGATTCTAGTACAAAAACACAAGTTACCAAGACTAAGATTTAACACAAGAAGAGAAACATTAGATAACCCTTGACTTTATTGCCACTTAGGGGATGAACCTTATTTGGTAGGAAGAGGACTTTTTTTTTTCTTATTTAAACAATAACTTATTTTGTTGTCTAGAACTTCTTCAATGTATGTTAATATTTTAATTGATAATGGATAATGTTAGTGTTAAGACTTTTAAAGATCGTGTACATTTTATAAACCATGCTCGAAAATGCTACCATTTGTGGTCTTTTCATGAGGGATAGGACTTTCATACATTGTGGGAAGTCATATTAAGTGTTATTGTGTGCCTTAATTTAGTAAATTTTTTATGCTTGCATGGATTTGGTTTTCAATTCCATTTTCTCATGAATGTCATGAATAAGGATTCTATTGGTCATTTTGGTAAAATTTCCTTCCATTTGTTCTTTGTGTGTCAAAAAACTATACAACGACAATTGTTTTTCCTTTTTTTTCCCTTTCTTGGGAATTTTTTTTTACCAAATGTGACTATTGACTATTGTGTGACATATTTTAAACAAAACAAAATAAAAAAAAAATAAAAGAGAACTCCACAAATTAGGATCAAAATCCATAAGGAAAAATTACTGAAGTGTATAGATAATAAAAGCTATGAAGCTGCAATTCATTGTTCAATATGGGTGACTATATAGGGAACACAAACAGGGGATTTTGTGCAATGTAAACAAATTAAACCAAAGCAAAAGATTGAGTATAACATTAAGAGACAAAACAATTGATCTACAAGGTATATTTAAGATCATAATTCACTAGTTTATCTATAATATTAAGTTGCACTTATATTATGAAAACAATATCTCTTTAAGATTTAAGTCTGCTAAATATTACCACCGAGGTGGTTGCCCAGTGGTATTTTGGTGCACTTTCCCTTGCATTGGCTTTAGTTTGAGCTCCCCTACCAATGTTTGCCTTGTAATTAGGGATTGATATCGAGAGTGTGGTAATGGGTTTTAGACTTGTTAACACTAAGGTTGAGCATGAGGAAAGTCCACTCGGGCCCAATAGTGTTTGGGTGGTGGGTCTTCCCTCTAGGGAAGGTTGAATGAGGGATAAAAAAGCAAGTAAAAAATCCTGGCTTTGGTTCATAGATGTAATGATTGACATATCTGCAATAAATCATTTTCTTGGCTTAAAAAAGTTTGTTAAATATTAGATAGGATACCTACACTTGAATTATATCTTTGTATGTCTTAGCCTAAGGGGCATGTACATAGGTTGAATTATTGCAAACTACTTAAAAGTAGCCTTAAAGGTGCACCTTCAATTTATCCATTTGCATTGCCAAATTATTGCATGTCAAAATTCTTTGTTAAGGTTTGAATGAAGATGCTATATTGTTTGAACACTTTAAATAATTTTAACTTAATGATCATTAGCCTTTTCCTCCCATAATTCCTATTTAAGCCATAAGGAATGTGCAACTAGTTCCCCCAAAAAAGCTATAACAAAAAGAATTAAGATAGCTACCTATCATGATAGAGAACAAATTCTTATAAGTTAATTTTATGTTTACTCTTTGTTGTTGACTTAGCTTTATATAACATGTATGTTGTAAAAAAATTAACATTTAGTGTAGACATTGATGTTAGGTGCAAGAGAATTTTTTTCAATAATTCCTTTCAATTAAAGGAATATCCTTATTGCTAAGGAATTAGGTAACAATATCAAGTTTTAAGTAATAGACAATTTTCTCTTAGTAAAGACAATTAATCAATAGTAGTAGCTCCTCTACATGATTAACTTTAACAAACTCAGACTATTGAGAGGAGAAGTCCTATTGTCAAGTAATCAAGAAACAATCTCATATTTCAAGAAAGCTAATCAAGAGTAGTATGTCACATGGACACTCCTCGTCCAACCATTAAACATGTTGGAAGGCTAGATTGAGCCTTTATAGTCTACTAGTATTGTCCAACCCACTTTGTTGCCTAAGATATAGTAATAGAAGGTCTTAGAAGTGTGTAGAAGTGCCTATATTTGGAGACTTCCTACAGAGAGCACTAAAGCTACCTAGAGACTTCTGGAAAAGGCTTTCATAAAATTTCTCTAGAACTCTTTATGTAAATATCTAGGACAATCTATTCTAAGACATTTTTTTGAAGAGGTGGAGCAAGTATAAATAGGTCACTCCTCTCATTTGTACAACATGCTCAAATGCTCAAAGTTGTATAACATGATTTGCTCACTCGGTAAAGCTCTTACTTGCAAAGCTCTCTTGTGCTCTCTACTATTTTAATGCTTCAAACTTTTTGACTTATCTCATAACACTCTCTACTTATTCTCTCAATTATTTAAGACTTACTTAATTCATCTTGATTCATAAGATTGAATAAGTGTCGTGCAGGTTAGTATGAACGAAGTCTAACTCCGTGATAGGTAGCTTCCTTATTTAATAGATTTCAATGGATTTAGACTATCCATGACATAATAACGTGCATCTCTAAATGAATCAATGAATAGTGTACACATTTAAGTTAATTTCTTCATTGCTTTATGTGAATGACTTTTGGGAACAAAAGAAGAAGCCTTACTAGCTAGAAAAGATGTGGTGGTCTAATCTTTTAGGCAATGAAACATTCCATTTATGTTAGAGAAGCTAATCAAAATGAATGTCTCCTTTGTTTTATGGAATTCAATTAATTTAGACTACTTGATGAATATTGATGTGCATGTCGTAATGAAATTAATGTTCAATATTGGCATGGATGTTGATTGCATGATCCTTTTGCATAAATAATTCTTTACAACAAAAGGAGAAGCCTTATTATCAAGGAATTAGGTGATGGCTTCAAGTTTTATGCAATGAATGATTCTTTTTAGGTAATGAAACTTAATTAGGAGTAATAGCTCCTTTCTTTGATAAACTTTAATGGATTCAAATTACTAAAAGAGAAGTCCTATTCTCAAGTAATCAAGAGATAGTCTCATATTTGAAGCCCTAAATGATTCTCTCATGGCAAAGAAAGAAAGCTAAGCAAAAGTAATAACTTTTTTATTAGATGGACTTCAATGGATTAAGACTACCTAAGACATAATAACATGTATCTCAAAATAAAGTTAATGATCCCTGTAGAAATTTAAGGTAATATCATGATCCCTTCGTGTGAATTACTCTTTGGAACAAAATGAGAAGCCTTATTAGCTAGAAATGAAGAGTTAGTCTGAGTTTTCAAGCAATAAACCATTTTATCCATATAAGAAACATTAATCAAGATGAAGGACTTCTTTATTTGATAGAATTCAATGTATTTAGACAAACTAAGATTTATTGATTTGAATGTCACAATGAAATTATTGTTTAGTGCAAACATGAATATTAATTGCATGATCATCATGTTGAATGATTCCTTTTAATTAAAGGAAAAGGCTTATTGCCAAGGAATTAGTTGATGGACTCAAGTTTTAAGCAATGAACAATAATGTCTTAGTAAAGGGGGCTAATGAAGAGTAATAACTCATTTAGAGTTCAATAGATTTGAACTACCGAGAGGAGAAGTTTTATTGTTAAGTAATTAAGAGACAGTCTCATATTTCAAGTAATGAATGATTCACTTATAGTAAAGGAAGCTAATCAAGAGTGGTAGCTTTTTTAATTGATGGACTTCATTGGATTTAGATTACTTAAAACATAAAAATGTGCATCTTATAATGAAATTAGTGCTCAAAGTAGACATTTAAGTTAATTTCATGATTCATTTATGTGAATGACTCTTTTAAATGTAGGAAGAAACCTTATTAGATAGAAATGAAGTGCCATTCTTATCTTTCAAGTAACAAATCATTTTCTTCATATAAGAAAAGTGAATCAAGGTGAATGACTCCCTTATTTGATGAAATTTAATGAATTCAAACTACCAAAGATGTATTGATGTGCAAGTCATAAAAAAATTTAAGTTTGATGTAGACATAGATGGAATTGTAGGATCATTTTGTGTGAATGATTCATTGAAATGAAAGGTACCATCAATTTGATATGTCTTTTTCCAAGAAGTCCTTTCATTACTATTCATTGTTAATAAAGATAATAAATGAATTTTTTCTCTTGTTTTACCCCATGGAGATATTGAATAGAATGAACTATTTTTTTTTTACCATTGTAATTTTGAAAATGAACATTTAAATGTCCTTCAAAAGTTGTAGGATCATTTTGTGTGAATGATTCATTGAAATGAAAGGAGAAGCCTTATTACAAAGGAGTCATGTGATGGTCTTAAGTTTAAAGTAATAAATAGTTCTTTCCCATTGAAAAAAACTGATCACGAGTAATAACTCCTTTTATTCAATGGACTTCAATTGATTTAGATATAAAAAAACAGAGTCTATCTTTGGATATTGACTCTATTAGGGCTTATAATAATTCTTTTGGATTATCAGATGGTGTAGGATTTAGAGGAGGCTTTGGACTATTTACACAAATAACTCCTTTAATTGTGTAAACCCCATCGTCAAAGAAGTCAAACTTTTCCCACCAATGGATATTAATTCTCCTTGCCAGCCAAGGAACATGTTTAATGTCTACATTTGACACATTTGCTCATTTTTCAATAATAGTATAATTCCATTTTATAATCTATAGAACATAATACCATTAGACAAATATCAGCAATGGGTCTTTAACCTCATCATTTTTTTTTTCATAAAACTATTCATAAATAGTTCTTACTTTATATGGTAAGGTTAAAGGATGTAATCCATAGTATCAAAGCTTGTTCCTTGCAAAATTTCACGAGTTAGGAAATTTGGTACAAAATTTAAAGTTCCTTTAATAAACTTGATATCATAATAAAAAATAGATAAAATTCCTTACCATCTAGTAAAGATTTGTATAGAAGTGATGTTTTTAACATCTTTAGTAAGGATGCCTTTAGTTGCTTTACAATTTATATGTAAGAGAAATTTTTAATTTAATAAATCACTTTCAAAATTTTGAATACACAATACTATTACTAATATTTCTTTATTTATAGTAGAGTAGTTAATTCTAACTTCTCTTAATACTCCTAAAGTGAAATGAATTAATTGTTCTTTTGAATTATTCCTTTGTTTAAGGATTTCCCCATGTCCTTTATTCAATTTGTTTGTTTCAACTATCTTAAAGGCATTAAGATGAGAAAGTGTTAAACTTGACAGTTCTTTTACTCTAATTTTAATTTTCTTAACTGTACTTGTATGCTTATTTATCCAATTTTTTGAATTTTTCTATAATCTTTCAAATAGTGGCTTGGCATCATAAGCTAAGTCCTTATATAATTTTGAAATATAATTTAGACTTCCAAAAAATCTTTGCAACTGTTGTTTGTCCCTTATTTCATTAACAAATTTAGAGACAAACTCAATCGCTCGATCAATGGAAACTATAGTTCAATTTTCTATGAAGTGCCTAAAGAACCTAGCGTTGGTTTGTAATAACTTCATTTTCTTAGCAGATACTACTAAACCTACCTTTTCAATAACTTTTAAGAAAAGATTCAAATGTTTAAAATGTTGCTCAATAGTATTAGAAAATACTAATAAATCATTAATATAAACAATCATAAATATTGAATAAGTATTGAATATTTCATTCATAATTTTTTGAAATTTAAAGGGTGCATTTTTTAACTTAAATGACTTTACATTCTACTCATAATATTTGATGAAACTCTAAATGTTTTTTTATACTTATCATTTTCAAGAATATAAAATTGCTAATAACTAGATTTCATATCAAAATTTATGTATATTTGGGGTTCATAAAGCTTATTGAGTAAATCTCTTTTATTAGGTATAAGATACCTAATCCATTGTTATGCTTTATTTAAACACTTGTAATTAATAACTAATCTTGGAATGCATCTTTCTAATTTAGTGACATTTTTCACATAGAAAGTAGGAAAACTCCAAAGGCTAGTACTTTTTCTAATAAACCTTTTTTAAGAAGATCATTTATTTCATTTTTACATATCTCTAAATGTCTTGGTCCATAATTACGGGTCTAACTTTGGTTGGAATATGAATTTTATTAAAAGTCACATCATAAGGTAATTCTACTACATGCTTTTTCCTATTCCAAAAAGCTATAGGAATTTCTAAATAAACCATGGTTTTTAATTTTTGTTGCATTTCCTATATTTTTGCTTGACTAACAAGAGTATTAAGTTTTTCATGTAAATATTTATTTTGCACTTCATAATGTATAAATTGAATAAATTTCTCTTTTCTTATCATAACTTTCTGAAGTATATTTATCTTTCTGTATTGAGGGGGTTGATATAAATTTAAACCTAATAAGTTTTCAATTTACTTCAAAGTCATTCTTTTGAGATAGGTTTTTAACCAAAACAAAAGGAATTTCAATACAAATTCCCTTATTGCAAATAGTAGCTTATGGCAACTTGTATTTTATTACAAGCTTACTTGAGTCAATTAAGGCAATAATAGAAAAAATTTATTCTTCATTTATTACAACTGTAATATTTGTATGCTACTTATGGGTAATAACCTTATTAATTAAGTTAACATACTAAAGAGATCACGAGTCCTTTTCTAAAGAGGTATCTTGTATGTCTAGAGGGTCTTTGACCTTTTTATTCTTTGTTTTCAGGATTATAATCCTTTTTTTTTAATACTTTAATTTTAGATTTTAACTGACTAATTTTAACTTGAAGCTCCCTTATAAAAGGTTCAACTTCTTTAGCTTTTAAGTTAGAGTGATTACTTTTAATTTTTGGATAAAAACTTTTATATTGTAATCTTCTACTTTTTTTATTTTAGTATCATCTCAAGGTAAATGAAGAAACTTTTTTTAACTCTTCCCTTTTTTTTTGGATTTGATATCTTTTCAATAAGATCTAAAATTAAATTTTCTTTTTTTCTTAAAACTAATAAGTCATTACTTTTACACTTTACTTGATAATAGTTGCATTTTCCATTACAATTATAATCTGAATTAGCATCAGAGGTAGCTTATTCCTTAAGAAGATCTACCTTTAGATTTGACTCTTCAAAAGTATGCATTAATGACCTCTTAAAGTCCTTATCTAGAGATAACTTTTGAATTTTTCTTTCATTTTGCATTTATTAGAATAATGTCTTATTTTTTTTTGCATTTATAACAAATGACTATTTTTTTTCTTTTGCAAATTAAGCTTTTTTGTTCTTTTTTCTTCTTTCTTTTCCTTTGAATAAAAGGTTTTCTTTCAAACTAAATGTTTATAACCTTTTCTTTTGATTTTTCTTGAATAATTCATGGGTGGATAATCCATCTATTTATAAAAGTCTCCTAAAGCTCCTTTAATTTAAAGTTTATCTTTTTATAATTTTCCTATGCAATTTAATTTTGTTGTAGAGTTTAACTCCCTCAACTATTACTTCAGCAACCAATTCTCTATAGGTATAATTAGAATAATTGATTATTTATACATAATAGGATTTTAACCTATTTTAACTCTTTTTGCAAATAAGATAGGTAATCTAATAAGAAACTTTTCTTTACAAAATATAGTATGATTATCTTTAATAAAAACCATATAGAAACACATATTTTTATATTAGCTAAAAATGAGACATGTTTAGGCATTTCAAGTTAATGAGTTACTCGTATATATTATCTATTAACAAGATAGTTCTACCAATAAAATGATTGGTAATTATATGTATCTGTGTATTAACATTGTTAGTAAATTAAACTCTATGTTTTACTTTTATAGTATAAAAGATTTGAGTTTTTCCTTCTTTTGATAGAGAAAAATCCCACCAATGTTTAAACTGTCTAATGAATTCACTTGTTATGAATTTTGCTATTTAAGGGTTAAAATTATCCTTTAATTTTGAAGTAGTAGTAAATATCATCATATAATAAAGTAGAATAAGAATATGATATTTATACATCCTATCAAGATTTCATTATACTATACTCCTACCATTATATTAGACATAATTATATTTAGGTTGTTCATTTAATAAAAAGTTAATTGTAGTTGGTCTACGATAATATAATTTTGTAAGGACCTTATTAAAGGTCATTTTATTGATACTTATAGTTTCTTTCTCATAAAAAGGTGATGAATTCTTTTGTATTAGGTTTTATTTTGAAAAGAACATTTCTCAAATTTCATTTATTTTTTTCTTTAAACATGTCTTTTTCTTATTCTTTAATTTGTCCCTCTTTTCCTAAAACAAAGGCTCATTTTTCTCTTAATCCAAGGTTCATAAACATTTTGACTATCTTATCTACTAATTTTGTTTTCCCTTGATTTTTTTTTTCCAGATATATTGTAGCTTACTTCTTCTACAAAAAGGGTTTAATGTTTAACTAGAAGTTTTGGGGCTTGTAAAGAAATTTTTTTCAGCCTTCTCTTTTATATGGCTAAATTGTTAACTATCGACCAAAGATAGAAATTGGTATAATTTTCTTGTTGAATTACAACATTAGTTGTATCTTTAGCTTTGTATAAAGAGGCTATAACCTCACTTTCCTTAACTGTCAGGCTTAAATTTAAAGTTGCACTCTTTTGACTAAATGTCATACAAAACCATTTTCCTTTTATAGCATTTTCAAAAAAGTAAAATAACTCTTTTGCCTTTTCTTTTACCTTATTTACTACTTTAAGAACATCAAGACTCATATCATTTTTTGATATCCTATATTAGATAAAGAAGGAGACATGGGCCTAGAAGTCTAACTAGATGTTTATAGTGGTTCATTAGCAATTGAAGTAGTAATAGAGGGTGGGAAGTCAACTTTATATTAAGGTTGACTAACATGCTCTCTAGTTCTTCTTATACCTTCCAATTTTGTAATTGGTATAGAAGAGGTAAAGTATCTAGATTTAACCTTTTCTTTTCCTTTTTTGAGATTTAGCCTCAAACTTTAAGATGGAGCAAATCAGATTTCGATACCCCATCTTTGTATTCAATAATTTTCTCCATCTATCAATTCATTTGTTTAACAAGTTTGATTACCTTTTCGAGAGTCTATCTTTTAAGTAATTTAACTTGATCCTAAGTAATGGTTTTAAGGACTAAAACATTGGCTTTTGACTTATTAGTCAAAAATAACATTGTAGTCTCTTTGTCAACATATTTCAAAAGAATTTATTTGATTCCTAGAATTGTGGTATTTATAACCTTATAATGAATCTTATAAATAAGGATCAAATTTTCCAAAATTGGCTTTATATCGAATCCTTCAATCTTGATGTCTAAATATGAAACATGCATTAAATTTGAATATGATAAAAATAATGTAAAATTCAAAAAACAAGAAAACTAATTAGGTTTATCACTTAAACTTGATTCAGTTAGTCTTAATAAGGAGTTTGAAAATGATTATGTCTTTTATCTTCGGCACATATAATAGATGAGTTATTTAAACCCAATATAGAAATAGTTTTTAATGTTACTTGAATCATCCTTGTATGGATGAATTTATATGTCTATTGATAAGAACTAATAAGTTCTTATGATAACAAGAAAAAATCATTATAACCCTGAGTTAAAGGTAACACTTCTTTTGTAGTTTTGATAACATAATTAGCTTTTGAAAGAAACTTTCCTATTTATAAATATGAAAATAAAAAGAAGAAGGAAGAGCCCAATAGTCATTTGTATTAGTTTCTATTCTTTTATCACTTGTAAAATATAAGCTTGTACCAACAATTACTGTGAAATGAAAGCTTTACTTTTGTATTAACTTAGGGTTTCAACCATTTAAAGCACATTAATTTTATGCGCTATTAAGAATAACTATACTCAGTTTCAACTTAATGAAGTCACTAGATTCTATCTTAAAGATGACCTATATGCTCGTATTAGTATGAAATATTGCATATATTATTAACAAATTCTGCATGAAACAATTTTGGCGGTTATTGAAACCATTGAAAGAAGATTAATAACTGCTTATGACTTTAGAGATTGGACCAATGCCAAATTTTGAACCTAAATAATAGTTAAGTTATTTAAACTCAATCTAGTAGTAAATTTTAATGCTACTTAAACCATCCATATATAGATGAATTTATATTTTTGTTGATGAGAACTAATAAGTTATTGTGATAATAAGGAGAAATCACTGTAACTCTAAATTAAGTGTAATACTTCTTTTATAGTTTTGATAATATAATTAGCTTTTAGAAAGAAACTTCCCTGTTTATAAATATAAAAAGAAGAGGAAGAAAGAAGAGTATAATTCTACAAATAATCATTATCTAAATTTTCATTAATAACTATTTCTTTATTCCTACTCCTAGAAAGCTTGTTTGGTCTTAACCTATCTATAATTCATAGTATCATTGTCAACAATTTATGCTATACCTCTTAATGCTTAATCACAACTTACATGAGCAACAAAGGCAACATGACTTAGGGTTTTAACTATGAAATATATATAAAACTAAAGCTTTCATCAGTAACTAGAAGGCCCTAGGCTTTGATACCATTCTTATTTTGGCAGACATCCTTATCTTAGTAGCATATAGGAATATACAAGAATCTAGTAATGAAATAATTTACAAAAATATGGTAATGAATTTATAGAAAGTTATAATTGGTAAGTAAGCAATCTAATAACAATGCTTAAGAAATCAATGAAATTAAGTGACTTACAGAAATAAAGCCTTCATCCCAAAACAATGGTCAATACAAACTTATATTTTACAAGTGATAAGAGAGAAAGAATAGAAATTAATACAAATGACTATTGGACAATGCTTTCTTCGTCTTAGCGAGACTTATTTATATTGAAAAAAGGTGATAACCATTATAAGAGGAATCCCTTTTCACAAGTAAAGTTGTCCTTGATTCCTTGCTTTTTCTAAAATGGCTTTAATAAAAGCTACTTGTTAGGCATCTCTACATTTTTTCTAATGAAAGTAATTTGTCATTTTTTACAACTCATAAGGATCTTATGAATTTTATATAATGTTGTGATTATCATGACCTTGATTGCTTTTAGCTTAACTTGTCTATAGGGTCATTTTTGGTTGGAGTAATGAGTCCATCATTTCCAACAATCTTTCTTTGAATATCAACTTTATTAGAGCTTTCAATAATTCTTCTGAATTACCAGATAGTGTAGGTTTTAGAGGAGGCATTGGATTGTTTATACAAACAACTCCTTTGGTTGTGTAAACCCCATTGTCAAAGAAGTCAAACTTTTTCCACCAATGGATATTAATCCTTTTTGCCAACTAGGGGACATGTTTAACGTTTACATCTAACATAATTGCTTTTTTTGCCAGAATAGTATAATCCCATTTTATAATCCATAAAACATGATACCATGTGTCAAACATCAACAACTGGACTTTAACCCCATCATTTTCTTTATAAAATTATTTATAAATAGTTCTTACCTTATAGGGTAAGGTTAAGTGATGTAGTCCCCATTTAAAGACCTAGTTAGAAAATATTTTTGGATGATTTAAAAGATGAATTTGAATGAACCAACTAAATTTCTTTTGCTTATTTTTGTATAATAAGGCTCTTTCTAAAACTTTGATATCATTGAAATAATTGTAAAATTTTAGTTTTCCACCATTCTTTTAGACTTTTATAGCCAAAGAAATCACCATACTAATCATTTAGATAAAGAAGTTTTCTTATTTTGGATTTGGGATAGACCCAATCTTTGAAGCCATAGGTAGTTACTGTTCCTCTTTCAATAGGTTCAATAACCACCAAACCTATTTTATGCAAAATCTACTGATAATACATGCAATCCTTCATACTAGTATAAGTATACATGTCATCTTTAAGATAGAATCTATAAGATTGTCACTTCATTTCTTACTAATAAGACTTCTTGTTTAGTT
>JAHOYR010000014.1:4012786-4027654 GCA_023213295.1 Bruguiera hainesii
TATATATGATTTTAATCCTTTGACTCCTTTGAATTTATTGCCTATACTTGCTAATGAGTATGCTAGCTTAAATGGTGAACGCAAGACTGCCATGGTGAAGAAATTGCATGAGAAGGTGTGGCAACATATTGCAAAACAAATTGAGCAATATACATCCCATGTTAGCAAAAGGCAAAAGAAGGTAGTGTTTAAACCTAATGATTGGGTTTAGGTGTATATGCATATGAAATGGTTCCCAACTCATAGGCATCCAAAGCTACAACCTAGAGGAGATGGTCCATTTCAAGTAGTAACATGGATTAATGATAATGGTTATAAGTTGAACCTTCTCGAGGAGTATAATGTGAGTGCAACATTTAATGTTTCTAATCTTTCTCATTTTGATATAGGTGATGATTCGAGGACGAATCTTTTCAAAGGGAGGGGAATGATGAGAAGCTTAGAGATGATGCGTGGAAAGTTTCAAAGGGTGTGAGAGATCCATTGCATATTCTAAAAGGTCCAATAATGCAAGCTAGAGCCAAAAAGATAGAAGAAGTACTATATAGGCTGATTGAAGACATTCAGGGCAACCAAGCTACAAATGGTGCAAATTTAAGCTTGAAAGAGAGTCAAGGTTTTATTAGTATGATTGAAGTGGTTAATGGGGCAAGGTTATGTAATAGTATTCACTCTTAAACAGGAGTTTATCCTAAATAGGAATTTATGTCACTATTGGGGTTACTATCTTAGCCTATAAATAGGCACCTCCTTTGAAGCTCTAAAAACAAATAATTTGCAAGAAATAAAGAGTGTGGCGTCCTTCGGTTCTTCCAAGAACTAAGGAACTTATTAAGAAGTAAATCTTATGGTGTTCAACTTAACTTGTCCTTCTTTATTCCTTTCTCTTTTAGAGTGTGGTGTCCATATTCTTCTTAATACCTTAGGTTCATATTCCTTTGAATATTAGGTATAGGGTTTCTGTGATTAAAGTCTAACTTAGCTTTCTTGTGTATTGTTTGATTCTTTACATGCGTTGTGTCCCTAAGCCACATCTTTTGGGATTTCACATCAGCTATATAGGTCTTAACCTATCCATTGATCCTTATAATATCACTAACAACAATTTACACTAATGCTCTATACATCTTCCTTGACTATAATGAGCAAACAACAACAACATGACTTAGGGTATTAATTCTGATACCAATGGCTCTAATACCATTCATTAATTCAATAATTCATTAACAATATATCAAACAACAATGTTAAATAATAAATAACAATATTATAAAATTTAAGGTAAAAGTTATAGAACTTATAAAAAAATAGCTTTCATTGATTGTTGATACAAGTTCATATATTTTATAGAGGATACAAGCTTTTCAAAAGAAGAAAAATAAAAGAAAACTAGACATTAGCTTTCCTTACTTAAGCATCTTTTATTATATTAGGAGAAAAGGTAATGACTGTCTTCAGGTGGGTTCCAAAAGGTTTTTTGCTTTATACAATCTTTCAATGTCAAGTATTTTGTAACTTTATCATTGAAAGTAGTTTTGTCACTTTTACAACTCATAAAGGTCTTATGAATCCTGCATCATATCATCCTTTTGATTCAAACTACTTTTTTATTGAGTATAACTCTCATGTAGAGTTGGTTTAGTTTAAAGTAATGACATCATCATCTCAAGTATTTTCTCCTTCTAGATGGACTTAAACAAAGCCTTAAGTAATTGTTTTGGATTACCAAATGCTATAGGTTTTGGTGTAGTCTTAAGACTATTTAGGCCAATTATTCCCTTAGTGGTATAAACACTGTCTTCGAAGAAGTTAAATTTTTTCAACCAGCAAATATTAATGTGTTTGGCTAACCGTGGGACATGTTTAATTTCCCTATCTAACATGTTGGCTTATTTGGTCATAATAGTATACTCCCACTTAATGATCCTTTAAACATGAAACTAAGAGATAAACAATAATAAGAGGTCTTTAACCACATTATTTTTTTCACAAAACTATTCATAAACATTTCTTACCTTATTGGGTAAGGTTATGGGATGCAATCCCTATTTGATGAACTATATTTTAAACCAATTGGGAAGACTCTTTGGGTCATTCAGAAAGTGGATTTAAATAAACCAATTGAATTTATTTTACTTGTTTTCATATAATAATGTTCTTTTCCACGCTTTAAAGAATAAAAAACATTGCATTATTTTAATTCATAGAATTTTAAAGTGTTACAAGGAGAAATTCTTCATTATTACTCAAGTGAATTTAAATTTTGTAATTTTTTAATTGTCCCCATTTACAAAATGCTATTTGACATAATTTACATAATTTAAGTATACAAACATGCTAATTAAAGAAAAGCGAATGCAATAGACTCTAATAAGAAATTAGCCCACTATACGCTGGAGCTATATGTTTGATCCAATATTGAAACTTGGGATTAGAATTTATAACAGTCATCCACTAAACTTTATTTTATACAATTGAGTCCCTTACTTTTATTTTTGTTCAATTAACATATTAAAAAATTATATTTATCTCACTATTGAAAATGAAATGGTAATAAAAATTTTTAAAAATATAAAAAACATTGCATTATTTTAATTATTAGAATTTTAAAGTCTTACAAGGAGAAATTCTTTGTTAATATTCAAGTAAATTTAAATTTGTTAATTATTTTAATTATCTTCATTACCATAATGCAATTTGACATAATTAATTTAACTTTAGTGTACAAACATGATAATTAAACAAAAGCGAATGCAATGGACTCTAAACTTATATGCTTGACCCAAAATTATTTAAAAAATAAAAACATTACATTATTTTAATTCATAGAATTTTAAAGTGTTACAAAGAGAAATTTTTCGTTATTACTCAAGTGAATTTAAATTTTGTAATTTTTTAATTGTCCCCATTTACAAAATGCTATTTGACATGATTTACATAATTTAAGTATACAAAAATATTAATTAAACAAAAGTGAATGCAATGGACTCTAATAGGAAGTTAGTCCACTACACTATAGAGCTATGAAGTTCCCAACTTCACCCTAGGATCTACTAGTTTGTGATACTGAGAGGGGGGTGAATCAGTATCACCATAATTCGCAATTCGCAGGAAAGTGAACAACTTCAATCTCTTCTTAAAAGCGAACTCTTTCTCAGATTCGACCAAGGTAGATCTATTGCTACCTACTAATCATAATAGTCCCCAAAGTCACCTTTCAGACACCTTGCCTAATAAACAATTTGGATGTTCTTGTTTAGGTCTTCATTAGGTTATGGGTTGGCTGATACTTTAGCTGTATTCACAACTCAATTCAAAACACAGAACGTAAAGAAAATTAAGGACACACGAGATTTACGTGGTTCTGTCAATGTGATGTACATCCACGATGATAGGGACTCTCCCTTACCGAGACTATCCACTATACTTGAGAATTCCAGTTACAATGGATGTCTTAATCTTCTGCTCCTTTCACTATTGTAATTACTAAGTAAGTACAATACAAAGAGTGTCACTTACTGTGTCTACCCTTCTTCTAGTTTGTCTTGCCTCCATTGAATCGAAAGGCTACTCTACTGCCGCTTAGAAGTTCACCGCAATGCTCTCTAACCCCTCTTGAAGAAATTTAGAAATACGTTGAGTTCTTTCCAATGCTTTACTAAATTCCTTCTCTAGGTTGTCTCACACAGCTCTTTCTTTCACCGTCTCACGGTCTCACCCATCTCCTATTTCACAGTCTTACTGTTTCATGGCCTGTCCTCACGCTTTTGGTCTGTCACGCCGTTGCACGTTTTGGTCTCATGCTTCTGGTCTGCCGTTTCACGTCTCTTGGTCTGCCTTACGCTACTGGTTTTTCTGGTTCACGTCTATCGGCCTGCCTCACGCTTTTGGTTTGCTGTTTCACGTCTCTCGGCCTGCCTCACGCTTCTGGTCTACTGTTTCACGTCTCTCGGCCTGCCTCACGCTACCAGTTTTTCTGGTTCACGTCTCTCGGCCTGCCTCACGCTTCTAGTCTGCTGTCTTCTCTTCCAGGTGGTCTCACAGATACCAGATCTACTGTCTTCTCTTCCAGGTGGTCTCACAGATACCAGATCTACTGTCTTCTCTTCCGGGTGGTCTCACGGATACCAGGTCTGCTGTCTTCTCTTCTGGGTGGTCTGTTTCTTATTTCTCCTCTTGCTGGTTGTGTGTTTCTGGTTTGCTTGCAGGAGGTGTTTCTGGTTTGCTTACAGGAGGTGTTTCTGGTTTGCTTGCAGGAGGTCGCACGTTTTGGTTTGCTCTCTCGGTGGTGACGTTTCTGGTTTCTTGCCGTTCTGCTCTCTCTTCCTTTTTGGCCGGTTGTTGTAGGGTTGCTGTTTTTTCAATTGTGTTGGCCCTCTTCCCTAGTTTTGTCTTCCAAGGCCTTTATATACTCTCTTCAATGAAACCCTAATAGGGCTTACATGGCGGATTTACTTTCTTGTCCTTCCATGTGACTTTACTGCCCTTCCATGTGACTTTACTCTCTTGCACAGTTAACCCTAGTTGACAACAATTACAACCCATACAAGGCTGTGGGAACAACAAGCTATATGCTGAACCCAACATTGAAGTTTAAGATTGCAATTTATAAAAGTCATCCCCTAAAGTTTATTTTATACATTTTAGTCCATTGCTTGTATTTTGGTAAATTAATATATTTAAATATTAAATTTATCTCACAGTTGAAAATGCAATGGAATTCAAAATTACTTTAAAAAAATAAAAACATTGCATTGTTTTAATTTTTATAATTTTAAAGTTTTAGAGAGAAAAATTCTTCATTAATACTCAAGTGAATTTAAATTTTGTTATTTTTTTAATTGTCTCTATTACTACAAAGCAATTTGGCACGATTCATATAGTTTTAGTATACAAACATGTTAATCAAATAAAAAGAAATGCAATTAACTCTAATAAGAAGTTAGCTCATTATGCTCTAGAGTTATATGCTTGACTGAACATTGAAACTTGACATTACAATTTATAATAGTCATCCATTAAAGTCTATTTTATATAATTGAGTCCATTGCTTTTATTTTGGTGAAATAATATATTCAAATATTAGGTTTATCTCATCGTAAAAAATGAAATGGAATTCAAAATTCTAAAAAAAGTAAAACCATTGCATTCTTTTAATTTTTAGAATTTTAAAATCTTAGAGAGAGAAATTCTTGGATAATAATCAAGTGAATTTAAATTTTATTTTTTTCTAATTGTCTCTATTACCATAATGTAATTTCACATGATTTATATAATTTTACTATTCAAATATGTTAATTAAATAAAAACGAATACAATGGACACTAATAAGAAGTTAGTCCACTACATTGTAGAATTATATGCTTGATCCAATATTAAAACTTGGGATGGGAATTTATAATAGTCATCCATTAAAGTGTATTTTATAGAATTAAGTCCATTGCTCTTATTTTGGTGAACTAACATATTCAAATATTAGGTTTATCTCACAATTGAAAATGCAATTGCTTTAAAAATTATTTAAAAAATAAAAACATTGCATTATTTTAATTCTTAGAATTTTAAAGTCTTACTGGAAGAAATTCTTTGTTATTACTTAAGTGAATTCAAATTTTGTAATTTTTTTAGCTGTCCCCATCTCTACAATGAAATTTGACATGATTTATATAATTTTAATATACAAATATGTTAATCAAACAAAAGTGAATGCAATTGATCCTAATAAGAAGTTAGTCCATTACGCTCTAGACCTATATGTTGTACCCAATATTGAAACTTGAGAATGCAATTTATAATAAATATCCCTTAAAGTTTATTTTATACATTTTCATCCATTACTTTAAAAATTATTTAAAAAATAAAAACATTACATTATTTCAATTGTTGGAATTTTAAAGTCTTATAGGGAGAAACTCTTCATTATTACGCAAGTGAATTTAAATTTTGTAATTTTTGTAATTGTCCTCATTTCCTTAATGCAATTTGACATGGTTTATGTAATTTTAGTATACAAATATGTTAATTAAACAAAAGTAAATGCAATGGACACTAATAAGAAGTTAGCCCATTATGCTCTAGAGCTATATGCTTGACCTAATATTGAATCTTGTGATTGTAATTTGTCATAGTCATCCCCTAAAGTTTATTTTATAAAATTGAGTCCATTGCTTTTGTTTGGTGAATTAACATATTTAAATATTAGTTTTGTCTCACTATTGAAAAGGAAATTACTTTCAAAATTATTTAAAAAATAAAAACATTACATTATTTTAATTTTTATAATTTTAAAGTATTATAATGGGAAATTCTTTGTTATTACTCAAGTGAATTTAAATTTTGTAATTTTTGTAATTGTCCCTATTTCCCTAATGTAATTTGACAGGGTTTATATAATTTTAGTATACTAATATCTTAATTAAACAAAAGCAAATGCAATGCATACTAATAAGAAGTTAACCCATTACACTTAGGAGCTATACGCTTGACCTAATATTGAACCTTACGATTGCAATTTGTCATAGTCATCCCTTAAAGTTTATTTTATAGGATTGAGTCCATTGTTTTTATTTTGGTGTATTAACATATTCAAATATTAGGTTTATGTCACTATTGAAATGACGATTGCTTTCAAAATTATTTAAGAAATAAAAACATTGCATTATTTTAATTCTTAGAATTTTAAAGTGTAACAGGGAGAAATTCTTCATTATTACTTAAGTGAATTTAAAAATTTTAATTTATTTAATTTTCCCCATTCACACAACGCAATTTGACATGATTTTTATAATTTTAGTATTCATAAAAGTTAGTTAAACAAAAGTAAATGCAATGGATTCTAATAAGAAGTTAGTCCACTGCGCTCTAAAACTATATGCTAGACCCAATATTGAAGATTGAGATTGCAATTTATAATAATCATCCCTTAAAGTTTATTTTATACATTTTTTACCATTACTTTTATTTTGTTAAATTAATATATTCAAATATTAAATTTATCTCACTGTTGAAAATGTAATGAATTCAAATTATTTAAAAAATAAAAATATTCCATTATTTTAATTTTTATAATTTTAAAGTCTTACAGGGAGAAATTCTTCGTTATTACTCAAGTGAATTTAAATTTTGTAATTTTTTTAATTGTCCCCATTTCCACAATGCAATTTGACATGGTTTATATAAATTTAGTATACAAATATGTTAATTAAACAACAAATGCAATAGGCACTAATAAGAAGTTAGCTCATTACGCTCTAGAGCTATATACTTGTCTTAACATTGAAGATTGGAATTGGAATTTATCATAGTCATCCCCTAAAGTTTCTTTTTTAGAATTGAGTCCATTGTTTTTATTTTTATGAATTAACATATTCAAATATTAAATTTATCTCACCGTTGAAAATACAATGGAATTCAAAATTATTAAAAAAATAAAAACATTACTTTATTTTAATTCTTAAAATTTTAAAGTGTTACAGGTAAATATTCTTCATTATTACTCAAGCAAATTTAAATTTTTTAATTTTTTTAATTTTCCCCATTTACACAACGCTATTTGATATGATATATATAATTTTACTATACAAATATGTTAATTAAACAAAGTGAATGAAATGGACCCTAATAAGAAGTTAGTCCACTACGCTCTAAAGCTCTATGCTGGACCAACATTGAAACTTGAGATTGCAATTTATAATAGTCATCCCCTAAAGTTTATTTCATACATTTTAGTCCATTGCTTTTATTTTGGTAAATTAACATATTTAAATATTAAATTTATCACACCGTTGAAATTGTAATGGAATTCAAAATTATTTAAAGAATAAAAAATTTTCATTTCTTTAATTTTTATCATTTTAAAGTTTTTAAGGGAGAAATTCTTCGTTAATACTTAAGTGAATTTAAATTTTGTTATTTTTTTAATTTTCTCCATTACCACAATGCAATTTGGCACCATTTATATAACTTTCCTATACAAACATGTTAATGAAATAAAAGTGAATGTAATGGATTCTAATATAAAGTTAGCCCAATACGCACTAGAGTTATATGCTTGATCGAACAATGAAGCTTGGGATGGGAATTTATAATAGTCATCCACTAAAGTGTATTTTATAGAATTGAGTCCATTAATTTTATTTTGGTGAATTAACGTATTCAAATATTAGGTTTATCTCACTATTGAAAATGCAATTGCTTTAAAAATTATTTAAAAAATAAAAGCATTACATTATTTTAATTATTAGAATTTTAATGTCTTATAAGGAGAAATTCTTCATTATTACTTAAGTGAATTTAAATTTTGTAATTTTTTAAATTGTCCCCATTTCCACAATACAATTTGACATGATTTATATAATTTTAGTATACTAATATGTTAATCAAACAATAGCAAATGCAATGGACCCTAATAAGAAGTTAGTCCACCATGTTTTAGAGTTATATGTCGAACCCAACATTGAAGTTTGAGCTTGTAATTTATAATAGTCATCCCTTAAAGTTTATTTTATACATTTTCATCCATTACTTTTATTTTGTTAAATTAACATATTCAAATATTAAATTTATTTTACTGTTGAAAATGCAATGAAATTTAAAATTATTTAAAAAATAAAAACATTCCATTATTTTAATTTTTATAATTTTAAAGTTTTACAGGGAGAAATTCTTCATTATTATTCAACTGAATTTAAATTTTATAATTTTTTTAATTGTCCCTATTTCCACAATGCAATTTGACATGGTTTATACAATTTTAATATACAAATATGTTAATTAAATAATAGTAAATGCAATGGACACTAATAAGAAGTTAACTCATTATACTCTAGAGTTATATGCTTGTCCCAACATTGAAGTTTGGGATTGGAATTTATCAAAGTCATTCCCTAATGTTTATTTTATAGAATTGAGTCCATTGCTTTTATTTTGGTGAATTAATATATTCAAATATTAAATTTATCTCACCGTTGAAAATGCAATGGAATTCAAAATTATTTAAAAAATAAAATCTTTGCATTATTTTAATTTTTATAATTTTAAAGTCTTACAGGGAGAAATTCTTTGTTATTACTCAAGTGAATTTAAATTTTGTAATTTTTTTTAATTGTCCCCATTTGCACAATGCAATTTGATTTGGTTTATATAATTTTAGTTTACAAATATGTTAATTAAACAACAGCAAATATAGTGGATACATATAAGAAGTTAGCCCATTACGTTCTAGAGCTATATGCTTGTCTCAACATTGAAGTTTGAGATTGGAATTTATCGTAGTCAACCCCAAATGTTTATTTTATAGAATTGAGTCCATTGCTTTTATTTTAGTAATTAAGATGTTCAAATATTAAATTTATCTCATCATTAAAAATGCAATGAAATTCAAAATTATTTAAAAAATAAAAACTTTGCATTATTTTAATTTTTATAATTTTAAAGTCTTATAGGGAAAAATTCTTCATTATTACTCAAGTGAATTCAAATTTTCTAATTTTTTTTAATTGTGACCATTTACATAATGCAATTTGACATGATTTATATAATTTTAGTATGCAAAAATGTTAATTAAACAAAAGTGAATGTAATGGATTCTAATAAGAATTTAGTGCACTACGCTATAGAGCTATATGCCAAACCCAACATTGAACTTTGAGATTGCAATTTATAATAGTCATCCCCTAAAATTTATTTTATACATTTTAGTCTATTGCTTTTATTTTGGTAAATTAACATATTCAAATATTAAATTTATCTCATCGTTGAAAATGCAATGAAATTCAAAATTATTTAAAAAATAAAAACATTGTATTATTTTAATTTTTATAATTTTAAAGTTTTAGAGGGAGAAATTCCTCATTAATTCTCAAGTGAATTTAAATTTTGTTATGTTTTTAATTGTGTCCATTATTAGAATGTAATTTGGCACGATTTATATAATTTTTGTATACAAACATGTTAATGAAATTAAAGCGAATGCAATGGACTTTGATACGAATGTTAGCCCATTATGCTCTAGAGTTATATGTTTGACCGAACAATGAAGCTCGGGATGGGAATTTATAATAGTCATCCACTAAATTGTATTTTATAGAATTAAGTCCATTACTTTTATTTTGGTGAATTAACATATTCAAATATTAGGTTTATCTCACTATTGAAAATGCAATTGCTTTAAAAATTATTCAAAAAATAAAAGTATTGCATTATTTTAATTGTTAGAATTTAAATGTCTTATAGGGAGAAATTTTTTGTTATTACTCAATTAAATTTAAAATTGTTAGAATTTGAATGTCTTATATGGAGAAATTTTTCGTCATTACTCAATTAAATTTAAATTTTGTAATTTTTTTAATTGTCCCTATTTCCACAATATAATTTGACATGATTTATATAATTTTAGTATACAAATATGTTAATCAAACAATAGCAAATGCAATGGACCCTAATAAGAAGTTAGTCCACTACACTTTAGAACTATATGTCGGACCCAACATTAAAGCTTAATATGACAATTTATAATAGTCATCCCTTAATGTTTATTTTATACATTTTCATCCATTGCTTTTATTTTTATAAATTAGCATATTCGAATATTAAATTTATCTCACTATTGAAAATGTAATGGAATTCAAAATTATTGAAAAAATAAAAACATTGCATTATTTTAATTTTTATAATTTTAAAGTGTTATAGGAAGAAATTCTTCATTATTATTTAAGTCAATTTAAATTTTGTAATTTTTGTAATCGTTCCCATTTCCACAATGCAATTTGACATGGTTTATATAATTTTAATATACAAATATGTTAATTAAACAACAACAAATGCAATGGACACAAATGCAATTAGAGCTACATGCTAGGCCCAACATTAAAACTTGGGATTAGAATTTATCATGGTCAACCACTAAAGTTTATTTTATAGAATTGAGTCCATTGCTTTTATTTTGGTGAATTAACATATTCAAATATTAAATTTATCTCACCATTGAAAATGCAATGGAATTCAAAATTATTTAAAAAATAAAACAATTGCATTATTTTAATTCTTAGAATTTTAAAGTGTTACAGAGAGAAATTTTTCGTTATTACTCAAGTGAATTTAAATTTTATAATTTTTTTAATTATACCCATTTACACAATGTAATTTGACATGATTTATATAATTTTAGTATACAAATATGTTAATCAAATAAAAGCGAATGCAATGGACTCTAATAAAAAGTTAGTCCATTACGCTCTAGAGCTATATGCCGAACCCTACATTGAAGCTAGAGATTGCAATTTATAATTATCATCCCTTAAAGTTTATTTTATACATTTTTGTCCATTGCTTTTATTTTGATAATTTAACATATTCAAATATTTAATTTATCTCACGGTTGAAAATGCAATGGAATTCAAAATTATTTAGAAAATAAAAACATTGCATTATTTTAATTTTTATAATTTTAATTTCTTACAGGAAGAAATTCTTCGTTATTACTCAAGTGAATTTAAATTTTGTAATTTTTTTAATTGTCTCCATTTCCATAGTGCAATTTGACAATATTTATATAATTTTAATATTCAAATATGTTAATTAAACAAAAGCAAATGCAATGGATACTAATAAGAAATTAGCCCATTGCGCTTTAGAGATATATGCTTAACCCAACATTGAAACTTATTTATACATTTTAGTCCATTGCTTTTCTTTTGTTAAATTAACATATTCAAATATTAAATTTATCTCACCATTGAAATTGCAATTGTATTAAAAATTATTTAAAATATAAAAGTATTGCATTCTTTTAATTTTGAGATTTTTAAAGTCTTAGAGGGAAAAATTCTTTGTGAATACTCAAGTGAATGTAAATTTTGTTATTTTTTTTATTTATCTCCATTGCCATAATGTAATTTGATATAATTTATATAATTTTTGTCTACAAATATGTTAAATAAATAAAAGCGAATGCAAGGGATTCTACTAAGAAGTTAGTCCACTACGCTCTAAAGTTATATGCTTGACCTAACAATGAAACTTGCAATGGGAATTTATAATAGTCATCTACTAAATTGTATCTTATATAATTGAGTCTATTGCTTCTATTTTGGTGAATTAATATATTCAAATATTAGGTTTGTCTCAATATTGAAAATGCAATTAGATTCAAAATTATTTAAAAAATTAAAACCTTGCATTATTTTAATTGTTATAATTTTACAGTTTTATAAGGAGAAATTTTTAATTAATAATTTTATAGTAAATTTAAATTTTATAATTTTTTTTAATTATTTCCTTCATCACAATGCAATTTGACATGATTTATATAATTTTAGTATACAAATATGTTAATTAAACAAAAGCGAATGCAATGGACTCTAATAAGAAATTAGTCCACAATGCTTTATAGCTATATGATGGGCCTAACATTGAAACTTGATATTGCAATTTATAATAGTCATCCCCTAAAGTGTATTTTATACATTTTAGTCCATTGCTTTTATTTTGGTGAATTAACGTATTCAAGTATTAGGTTTATCTCGCCATTGAAAATGCAATGGAATTCAAAATTATTTAAAAAATAAAAGCATTGCATTATTTTAATTTTTATAATTTAAAAGTCTTACAAGGAGAAATTCCTTGTTAATACTCTAGTGAATTTAAATTTTATAATTTTTTTAATTGTCTCCATTACCACAATGCAATTTGACATGATTTATATAATTTTTGTATACAAACATGTTAATTAAAGAAAAGCAAATGCAATGGACTGTACTAAGAAGTTAGTCCACTACACTCTAGAGTTATATGCTTGACCCAACATTGAAGTTTAGGATGGGAATATATAATTGTCATCCACCAATGTGGATTTTATACAATTAAGTCCATTGCTTTTATTTTGGTGAATTAACATATTCAAATATTAGGTTTATCTCACTGTTAAAAATGCAATTGGATTCAAAATTATTTAAAACATAAAAACCTTGCATTCTTTTAATTGTTAAACTTTTAAAGTCTTACAAGGTGAAATTCTTCGTTAATAATAAAGTGAATTTAAATTTTATAATTTTTTTAATTACTTCCATTACCACAATGCAATTTGACATGATTTATATAATTATAGTATACAAATATGTTAATTAAACAAAAGTAAATGCAATGGATTCTAATAAGAAGTTAGTTCACTACGCTTTAGAGCTATATGCTGGACCTAACATAGAAGCTTAAGATTGCAATTTAGAATTGTCATTCCCCAAAGTTTATTTTATACATTTTAGTCCATTGTTTTTCTTTCATTAAATTAACATATTCAAATATTAAATTTATCGCAAAATTGAAAATGCAATTGTATTAAAAATTCTTTAAAAATTAAAAGCATTGCATTATTTTAATTTTTAAAATTTTAAAGTCTTAGGGGGGAGAAATTCTTTGTTAATACTGAAGTGAATTTAAATTTTGTTATATTTTCAATTATCTTCATCACAACAATGCAATTTGACGCGATTTATATAATTTTAGTATACAAACATGCTAATGAAATAAAAGGGATGCAATGGACTCTAATAAGAAGTTTGCCCACAACATTGTAGAGTTATATGGTTGACCCAACATTGAAATTTGGGATGAGAATTTATAATAGTCATCCACCAAAGTGTATTTTGTACAATTGAGTTCATTTCTTTTATTTTGGTGTATTAACATATTCAAATATTAGGTTTATCTCACTATTGAAAATGCAATTGGATTTAAAATTATTTAAAAAATGAAAATATTACAATCTTTTAAATTTTGTAATTTTAAAGTCTTGCAGGGAGAAATTCTTCAGTAATACTCAAGTGCATTTCAATTTTGTAATTTTTTTTAATTGTCTTCATTACCACAATTCAATTTTCCATGATTTACATAATTTTTGTATACAAACGTGTTAATTAAATAAAAGCCAATGCAATGGACTCTAATAAGACGTTAGCCCACTACGTTGTGGAGGTATATGGTTGACCCAACATTGAAACTTGAGATTGGAATTTAGAATAGTCATCTACTAAAGTGTATTTTGTACAATTGAGTCCATTACTTTTATTTGCATTCAATTAACAACTTCAAATATTACGTTTGTCTCACTATTCAAAATGTAATGGTATTAAGAAATTGCATTGTTTTAATTTTTAAAATTTTAAAATCTTACAGGGAGAAATTCTTCATGAATTCTCAGCTGAAATTAAATTTGTGTAATTTTTTTTAATTATCTCCATTATCACAATGCAATTTGACATGATTTATATAATTTTAGTACACAAACATGTTAATTAGATAAAAGTGAATGCAATAGACTCCAATAAGAAGTTAGCCCACTACGTTGTAAAGTTATTTAGTTGACCCAACATTGAAACTTGGGATTGGAATTTATAATAGTCATCCACTAAAGTGTATTTCATACAATTGATTCCATTGCTTTTATGTTGGTGAAATAACACATCCAAATATTAGGTTTATCTCACCGTTTCTTTAAAAGTAAAAACATTGCATTATTTTAAATTTTAGAATTTTAAAATCTTAGAGGGAGAAATTCTTTGGTAATAATCTAGTGAATTTATATTTTGAAATTTTTTTAATTGTCTGCATTACCACAATGTAATTTGACATGATTTATATAATTTTAGTATACAAACATGTTAATTAAATAAAAGCAAATGCAATTGAATCTAATAAAAAGTTAGCCCATAATGCTATAGAGTTATATGCTTGACCCAACATTGAAGTTTAGGATGAAAATTTATAATAGTCATCCACCAAAGTGTATTTTGCATAATTGAGTCTATTGCTTTTATTTTGGTGAATTAACATATTCAAATATTAGGTTTATCTCACTATTGAAAATGCAATTGG
>JAHOYR010000014.1:4041076-4060479 GCA_023213295.1 Bruguiera hainesii
TCCATAAGTATATTCCTCACAAGGAATTATTCCTCTTTATTTGGTCTTAAGCCTATTTCTTATTCTTTCTATGGATAAAGTAGGAAGTCTTGATAAGGACTTCTTCCAAAAACCTTTTTGATTGTCTTCTTGTGAAAAAATCTTGGACAAGAACACATCTTTGTGCCACATAAAGTGGGATAAGCTAGGGCACCTCAAATTAACCAGTTGCTCACAAGTTTATCCAACTGTCTTCCTCATTTAACGTGTTTCACTCAAAAAGGGTGTCACACTTCCTTATGTTTTACACTTTTATGGTTTTTTCTTAATATAAACTTGCACTCTTAACTTTTACCGCTCAAAATTCCCCTTTCACCTCTTTAAAGAACTAAACAAGCTAAATCAAGAGGATTGATTTTAAACAGAATAAGGTAAATAGGATAGAATTGAATTAAGGAAAACAAATTTAATGAACTAGACTCACATCAATCAAAATAGGTAGTTAAACTTAAAGGATAAATTTGAATGATATAACAAGAAAATAGATGGAGAATTGAAGTTGAGTAAGAAAATAGAATTGTTTGTTGCTTTGTTTTTTTTTTTTTTCCTTTCCTCCTTTCATTTTTTTATTTTGCTCAACAAAAAATAGCTGTAGACAGCTAACAGAATTGAAAATGCAGGTTTTGATAGTTATGATCTCAAACAAATGAGTAAACTAAGAAGGATTACAAATGGACAGATTAGCACATTTGAATGGTAATGCATTTAATAGACAAACTAAATAGAAATAAATAAATCACAAGGCAGCAAATTGAAAAATTAATTGATCCAACCTGATTTAGAGTTGGACTCTAATACCAACTGATGGAAAAAAAATCCCAAAAGGACATGGCTTAGGGACCCAACACACACAAGGACTTAAACAATACCTAGGAAAGTTAGATCAAACTTTAATAACATAAAGCCTAAACTTAACATTCAAAGGAACACAAACCTAGGGTATTTAAGAAGGATATGGATTCCACACCCCAAAAAAGAAGGGAATTAGGAGTGATAAGTCAAGTTAAATGCCACAAGAAGATGTAGAAAAGAAGGGAATTGAGAGTGATAAGTCGAGTTGAACATCACAAGAAGACATACTCCTTTATAAGTTCTTCAATTCTTGAAAGAACCAAAGGAAAAAACCCTTGCTTTTTTTATTTCTCTCAAAATTGTCTTATTTTTCAAAGTTTGCAAGGAGGTACCTATCTATAGGATAAGATAACAATCTTGAAGAAGCATAAATTTCTATTTAGGACAAATCCTTATTTAGGACAAACTCCTATCTAGGGCAAATTCTTATAAAAAAAACTTTCACTTTTATAACAATCATTGATTTAGGATAAACACCTATTTATGAGTGAATGCTATTACTTAGCCTTAGCCCATTAAATACTCCAATCATGTTAATATGGCCTTAACTCTCTTTCAAGCTTAAATTCACACCATTTGTAGCTTGATTGGCCTAAATGTCCTTTATCAGCCCATTTAGTGCTTCTTTCATCTTTTTGGCTCTAACTTGTGTTATTGGAGCTTCTGAAATGTGCAATAGATCTCTTGTATTCTTTGAAGTCTTCCATGCATAATCTCTAAGCTTCTCATCACATTCACATAATATAATCATGTAATTAACATCTATGTAATTAACATCCATGTCTACACAAAAGATTAATTTTATTATGACACCCATGTCAATGCACCTTAGATGGTATGAAACCGTTAACTTCCATCAAAAAAACAAGTCATTTATCTTGATTAGCTTTTACCCTTAATTAGCTTTCTTTATTATGATACAATCATTAATTGCTTAAACATTGAGATCGACCCTTAATTACTCAACATTAGGACTTCTCTTTTAAGTACTTTCAATCAATTTAAAATAAAGAAGCTATTGCTCTTAATTAGCTTTCTTTGCTAGCAAATAATTGTTTATAGTTTAGAACTCAAGATTATCATCTGATTTAATGAAAAGGAATCATTCACATAAAATGATCATGCTATTAACATCCATGCCCACACTGAACATCAAGATCAATGGCTCTTATGTTTTGAAAGTTGTTTTCTAGTCATCTCCCTCTCTCATCCTAATTTGGTGATATCCACTTTTCAAATCAATCTTAGAAAAGTCACACAAACCATGCAAATCATCCAACATGTTATCTAACCTAGGTATGGGGTGACAATACTTTACAATGATTTTGTTGATCACTCAACAATCAACACACATCCTCTAAGTCCCATCTTTTTTAGGTATAAGTAGGATAGGAATAGTACAAGGACTTATGCTTTCCCTCATATATGCTTTTGAAATAAACTCCTTAACTTGCCTTTGAAGTTCCTTTGTCTCCTCAGAATTACTCCTAAATGCTGGCCGGTTAAGGATGTATGCACTAGGGATGAAATCAATTTGATACTCAATTCCTGTCTTAGGTGGCAATCCAATTGGGACATTGGTAGGGAATACATCTTTAAATTCTTGCAATAAAGCAACAACAACACTAGGAAAAGACAATTCAAACTTGTTAGTGTTAAAATAAGCCTCTTTGTACAAAAGTATGATCTTAGGTTGTTTGGCATAAAATGCTCTTTTGACATCATATTCTTTTGCATAGAAACTTTTTGTTTTTTTTTTTCTCTCTCTCTTATGTCCTCTCATTTTCTTCCTTTTCTTTTTTTTCAATCTCTCTTTTTTGTTCACTCTCACTTTTAATCCTTTACAAATCCTTATAAGCTTGTTAGGATAATAATGGTACAAGAGTGATGGGTTTTTCATTCATTACAAAAGAATATTGATTCTTAAAGCCATTATGCACTTGCTTGTCAAATTGTTATGGCCTTCCTTGTGATAAAAAATGACATGAGCACTTGCTTATTTACCTTGACTTCACCATTCTTATTCAACTATTGAAACTTATATGGCCTAGGATGCTTCATAATAAGTAAATCTAGCTTCTCAACATTGTGTTAGCAACATTAGTGCAACTCCTACCATTAATAATCATACTACATACCTTATCTTTGATAGGACACCTTGTCTAAAAGATGTTATCTCATTGCACCTCATTTTCTTCCTTTACTTGCACATTTAATGTTTGCCTTGTGAAAATAGCTACTCCATTAATTGGATAGTCCTCTCCATCACTTTCACCCTCTGACGATGGCATAGAATCATGATCTAATTCACTTGCAGTTTTAACAACACTGTTACCTCTTAAGATCATTGCATGCTTATTTGGACATTGAGATTTAATGTGACCCTTGCCAAAACACTGAAAACATTTAACATCTCTACTTTTACTTAGTTAAGGGTCAGAATTACCTACCTCCTTGCTTGAACCCACATTTTTATGATTGGAGAGCTCAGATTTGGACTTGTAGACAAACTTCTTATCCTTTTTACTCCAATTCAGCTTCCAAGATAAGGTACAACCCAAGTTTTACCCAAACTGTGTGGAACCCTTTTGTTTAAGTTGTCTTTCAACTTTCATTATCATGTGCACCATGTATTCTAATTTCGCATAATGTTGCAATTCAACCATGTTGGCTATGTCTCTATTTAGCCCTTGTAGAAATTGAGCCATGGTTGCCTCTCTATCTTCTTCTACATTCATCTTAATCATGGCAATCTCCATCTCCTTGTGGTAGTCCTTCACACTTTTGGTGCCTTGATTGAGCCCTTGTAGCCTTTTGTACAACTCCCTATAATAGTGATTAAGGACAATCCTCCTTCTCATGATAGCCTTTATCTCCTCTTATGTATCAATAGGCCGCTCACAACTCCTTCTCCTAGTCAAAACAAGTTGATCCCACCAAATAATAGTATAATAAGTAAATTCAACAACAACAAGCCTTACCTCTTTCCCCTTGGAATAGTTATGGTTGTCAAAAACCAATTTAACCTTCATCTCCCATTTTAGGTATGCATCAAGATCATTCTTACCTTGGAATGGAGGAATTGTCATTTTAATATTGCCCAAATCATGGTCATAGGTGCCTTGCCTCCTGAACTCTCTCCAATCCCTTCTATTGTTAGTATTTCTAACCACAGTAGTTTAATTGTCAAATTCATCATCTTCTTCATTATCTTTATGGTCATAGGCATGTCTCAATTGCCTTCTTGCTTTAGGAGCCTCATATTCCCCATGCCACCTTTGCAACTCTACTATTGTATTAGCTTGCTTCTTCATCCTCTCCCTTATATCATCAAATATGGTATTCATGTGCTCAAATTATTGTTGCATAGCTTTGATCATGAAGGACACATCACCAAATCCCTTATGAGCTGTACCTTTGTCTTTAGATGTCATAGTATTACTTCTACATAACATAATTAGGATACCTTATAGAACACTCCCTCACGTGTTTCACTTAAAAGAAGGTGTCACACTCCTTAATGTTTACACTTTTTATGGCTTTTTCTTTATATGAACTTTCACTTTTGCCTTTTACCACTCGAGTTTCCCCTTTTTGCTCTATAAAGAGCTAAGAAAACTAAATCAAGAGGATTGATTTTGAATAGAATAAGATAAATGGCGTAGAATTGAACAAATTAGAGAATAAGGAGTTAAAAAAAAAAAAAGAAAGAAGAAAAGGATAGCAACTCAAATGAATTTAATGAACTAAACTCACAAAAATCATAATAAAGGGTTAAACTTATAGGATAAACTTGGATGATATAACAAGAAAATAAATGATAGAATTTGAGTTGAGGAAGAAAACTATATTATTGTTGTAGCCAATATAACCAAGTTGTTAACTTTTATTGTTAACTTGAATTTGATGCCTTTTTTCTTTTATTCCTTTGCTTTTCTTTTGTCTCTCTTTTTTTTGTTGTTTTTTTTATTTCTTTTCTTTTTCTCAACACAAAATATTAGTAGAATACTTAAACATAGCAATTAGGATTGACATTAGCACATTTTTTATAGCTATGGTCTCAAACAAACAAGCAAAAGAGAAGGATTGCAAACAAACAAATTAGTGCATGTGAATGGTAATGCACTTAATAGACAAACTAAATAGAAATAAATAAATTACAAGGTAGAAATTTGAAGAATGAGTTGATTTAACCTGATTTAGAGTTGAGCTCTTATACCAATTGATGTGAAAAACCCTAAAAAGACGTGGCTTAGGGACCCAATGCATACAAAGAATCAAGAAACAATTAGACTTTAATAACACAAACCCTAGACCCAACATTCAAAGGAACACAAACCCAGGGTATTTAAGAAGGATATGGATACCACACTCTAGAAAAGAAAGGAATTGGGAGTGCTAAGTCAATTTGAATGTCATAAGGAGAAGTATCTTTTGATAAGTTCTTTAGTTCTAAAAAAAACTGAGGGAGAAAAACCCTTACTTTTATTTCACTCAAAATTGTTTGATGTTCTAAAGCTTACAAAAGGTGTCTATTTATGGATTGAGATAGCAATTCTAAAGAGGCACAAATTCCTACTTAAAAAAAAGAGAAAGCTGTCATCAAGCCAATTCAAAAGAAGGAATATAAAGCTAAAAAGGAGGTGGCTAATATAGCTGAAATTGCACTAAAGGCTGACTACAAGGATAAGTAATGGATCCTTAATAGTGGGTGCACTTCACACATGACAGGAGATAAGAGTAAATTATCAAAACTAAACAAGTCAAGAGAAGGAAAAGTTAAGTTTGGCAATGATGATTCACTTAACATCAGTGGTCAAGGGTCAGTAAATATTGGAAAAGGAAAGCTAAAAGATGTTCTGCATGTTGAAGGACTCAGATATAATCTAGCATCTGTTAGCCAACTATGCAATGAAGACCATAAAGTGATATTTACAAAAATAGGTTGCTAAGGAAAGAGTAAAGAAGGCAATATTGTTGCAGCTAGGAAAAAAACAGCTGGAAATTTATATGTAATTGATGAGGACAAGACAAACAGCTGTTTACTTACAAAAGAAGAAGAAAATCAACTCTAGTAGAGGAGGCTGGGACACTTAACACAAAAGAACATGAGAAAGCTAACCACTACTCATGCAATCAGAGACATTCTAGACCTTAAGAGAGAGAGGGAGTATGTCTACTCAACATGCTCTAAAGGAAAATAGGTTAGAAAGTAGTATAAGACCAAAGAGGTTAGTTCTGAAGCAGTTCTTGACATTGTACATACTGATTTGTGTGGGCTAATGAGAACAAAAGGGTTGAATGGTGAGAGGTACTTCATCTTATTTGTTGATGATTATTCCAGAAGGACCTACATCATGCACCTCACACATAAGTTAGAAGTTTTGAAATGCTTCAAGAGATACAGAAGATTGGCTGAAAATGAGAGTGAAAAGAAGATCAAAGTATTGAGGTCAGATCAAGGCACTGAATTCACAAATGGAGCTTTTGAAGATTACCTTGAGAAGCATGGAATTCACCATCAGATGGCAGCAGTAAGAACTCCTCAATATAATGGGGTGGTAGAGAGGAAAAATAGAGCTGTGGTTAAAATGGCAAGAATACTACTGCTGGAATCCAAGCTTCACACAAGATTTTGGACAGAAGTAACATTTATAGTCGTGCACCTATTGAACAGAGTTTTACTAAGGCCCAATACTGATAAGACTCCATATGAGCTATGAAGTGGGAAGAAGACAACAATCAAGTATCTTAGAATCTTTGGCAACCCATGTTTTGTGAAGAACAAGGAGCAAAACTTGAGAAAATTCCATGCTAGGTCAGATGAAGGCATCTTTGTGGGATACTCAGCAAAGACAAAAGGTTATAGAGTTTTTCTGCATAAACTGGGAAAAGTGGTCACTTCCAGTGATGTGAGAATAGATGAAAACTGGAAAATAATGCATAATGGAGAAGCTGAGGATAGTTAAAAAGATGACTTCAAGATAGATGAAGAATCTGACCAACATGAAAAAGTGGGAAAAGAAGTAAGTTCAGACTCAGAGAAGAGTGAGTTTGAAGATGAAGAAGGAGATTCTCTTGCAACTAAGACTGTGCAAGAGAGAAAGACAAAGAAGACATGGACCAGTGCTCTTCAAGGGAATAAGATAATAGGTGACCCATTAACAGAAGTTACAACAAAAAGAAGAATTGTGGGAGCTACTGCTTTACTCTCACAAGTTGAACCTAAATCTATTGAAGAGGCTGCATAAGACAAAGCCTGGATCAACGCGATCAATGAGGAGCTGAATCAAATCGAGAAGAATGAAACATGGGAGCTGGTTCCAAGACCCACTAACAAGAATGTCATAAGAACAAAATGGGTGTTTAAAAATAAACACAATGAAGATGGCAAGGTGGTGAGGAACAAGGTTAGGCTGGTTTGCAAAGGTTACACTCAGATAGAAGAAGTAGATGTTGATGAAACTTTTGCACCAGTAACAAGGTTGGAAACTATCAGAATGTTCTTAGTTTTTACAGCACATAAGAGGTATAAAGTTTACTAGATGGATGTGAAATCAGCCTTTCTGAATGGGCTTTTGAAAGAAGAAGAACAACCGGATGAAGTACAAATCAGTGAGGATGAGACACATGTGTGCAAGCTAAAGAAAGCCTTATATGGCCTTAAACAAGCCCTAAGAGCATGGTACAACAGGCCGGACGCATATTTAAGAAGGTTGAACTTCAGAAGAGGAACAATTGATAATAACTTATATGTGTTCAACTCAGAGAAAGGCCAACTGATAACCATAGTATATATAGATGACATCATCTTTGGAGGAGATCACTTTGAGCTATGCCAAGAATTTGCACAGAAGATGAGTGAGGAATTTGAGATGTCATTGATTAGAGAAATGACTTACTTTCTTGGATTACAAATAAAACAATGTGAAGAAGGTATTTTTATTTCTCAGACAAAATATCCTAAAGAGATGCTGAAAAAGTTTAGCATGGAGGATAGCAAACCTGTCAGTACCCCTATAGTAGTAGGCTGCAAGTTAACAAAAGATCAAAAAGGAAGGAATATAAGCCCTACAGAATACAGGAAGATGACAAGGAGCCTTCTATACTTTACAGCATCAAGGCCTGATGTCATGCAAGTTGTGTGCATCGCCAGTAGATTTCAAGCTGATCCTAAGGAATCTCATGTGTTGGCAGTGAAAAGAATCCTAAGATACCTCAAGGGGACACTGGAAATAAGCTTGTGGTCTCCTACCATGGATTCTGTAAAACTACAAGCATACACTGATGCAAACTAGGCAAGAAGCATAGATGATAGAAAACCAACCAGTGGCTGCAGCTTTTATTTGGGTTCAAAGTGTGTTGCATGGCTAAGTAGAAAGCAAAACAGTGTTGCTTTGAGCACAGCAAAGGCTGAATATATGGCTGCTTGTGTAGCATGTACTCAGGTGATATGGATGCAAAGACAATTGGCCGATTTGGGTGTTGAAGTGAAGTTACCAGTGAGTGTACTTTGTGATAATCAAAGTGCAATTGATCTTAGCAAGAATCCAGTTCAACATTCAAGGAGCAAGCTTATTGACATTCGGTATTACTTTATCAAGGATCAAGTGGTAGAGGGCACAATTCAGTTGGAGTATGTCGACATTAAAGAACAAATCTCAGATATTCTAACTAAACCTTTGTCCACAGAGCTGTTTGAAAAGCACAGAATGAGTCTGTCTGTGCAAATGCCTCCTTAAGCCTAAAGTTCAGGTGAATCCTCCATCTCTACTTTGCAGGTTTTTCAAATTTGTAATTGGTTGGCAAAGGGAGAGAGAAGCAACAGTGCAGGGGGAGCTGTTAAGGAAGGGGGAGTGCATATTTAGGGGGAGTTGTAATTCATCTTCTTCTGGATTATTATTTTAAGAAGATTATGAAAGACTACTGCATAATGGCTTTTGTTATAAGTGTTGCCAACAATTACAAAAGGGGAAATTGTTGTTCCCACAGTCACATGGAAGGGCAAGAAAGTAAATCCGCCACATAAGGGCAAGAACGTAAATCTGCCACGTAAGGGCAAGAACGTAAATCCGCCACGTAAGGGCAAGAACGTAAATCCGCCACGTAAGGGCAAGAACGTAAATCTACCACGTAAGCCCTATTAGGGTTTCATGGAAGAGAGTATATAAAGGCCTTGGAAGACAAAATTAGGGCAGAGGGCCAACACAATTGAATAAACAACAACCCTACAACAACCGGCCAAAAGGAAGAGAGATCAAAACAGCAAGAGATCAAAAACAACACCACTGGGAGAGCAAACTAGAATGTGTGACCTCCTGCAAGCAAACCAGAAATGCCTCCTGCAAGCAAACCAGAAACACATCCTGCAAGCAAACTAGAAACGCCTCCTGCAAGCAAACCAAAAACACATCTTACAAGCAAACCAAAAACGCACAACCAACAAAAGGAGAAATAAGAAACAGACCATTCGGAAGAGAAGACAGTAGACCTAGCATCTGTGAGACCACCCAGAAGAGAAGACAGCAGACTAGAAGCATGAGGCAAGCCGAGAGACGTGAACCAGAAAAACCAGTAACATGAGGCAGGCCAAGAGACGTGAAACGGTAGACCAAGAGCATGAGACCAGAACGTGCAACGACGTGACTGATCAAAAGCGTGGGCAGGCCGTGAGACATGAAACGGCAGACTAGAAGCTTGAGTGTAAGCTGTGAAATCGTGAGACGGTGAAAGTAGGAGTTGTGTGAAACAACTTAGAGAAGGAATTTAGTGAAGCATTGGAAAGAACTCAATGTATTTCCAGATTTCTTCAAGAGAGGTTAGAGAGCGTTGCGGTGAACTTCAATTCAACAGAGGTAAGACAAGTTAGGAGAAGGGTAGACACAATAAGTGACACTTTTTGTATTGTACTTGCTTAGTAATTGTAATAGTGAAAGGAACAGAAGATTAAGACATCCGTTGTAATTGAAATTCTTAAGTATAGTGGATAGTCTTGGTAAGGGAGAGTCCCTACCACTGTGGATGTACGTCACGTTGACGGAACCACGTAAATCTCATGTGTCCTTAATTTGCGTTATGTTCTGTGTTTTGAATTAAGTTGTGAATGCAGCAAAAGTATCAGCCAACCTATAACCTAACGAAGACCTAAACAAGAACATCTGAATTGTTTATTAGGCAAGGTGTCTGAAAGGTGACTTTGGGGACTATTGTGATTAGTAGGTAGTAATAGATCTACCTTAGTTGAATTTGAGAAAGAGTTCAATTTTAAGAAGAAATTGAAGTTGTTCACTTACCTGCGAATTGCGAATTGTAGTGATACTGATTCACCCCCTTTCTTAGTATAACAAACTAGTAGATCCTAGGGTGAAGTTGGGAACTTTAGGTTTTCTATAGTTTATGGTCCAAATAAAGTGAAGAAAAATGATAAGTATATATGAGGTGATTGATTTATTTATTATACTTCCACTTTCTAAAATTATCTCTAAAAGCATTGTAGTTATGTTGTTAATTTCTTGTTCTCAGGTAGGTCTTGTTATGGTGGCCTCCACTTTCTCTCCTATACTGTTCAATCCCATCATCATAAATTTTATGAATCATTGTGTCATCTTGGGCGCCCAACAAAGCAAGTGAGATTGATGGTGATGGTGATGGTGATGATGATGAAGCTTTCTTTCTCAATTTCAATCTATGCAGAGCTATGTTTCTGCTTCTCCTTCTGCTTCTACGTGCCTATCTCGAACAGGAATGATGATTAGATGGAATTGTCCCATGGCTTCTGCTGCTTTTCTTTGCTTCACATTTTCATTCTAGCCGTCCCTACTCTCATAATGTGTCCGCTTCTCATCCTTCTGAATAGGAACCGCGAAGTTCTGCCATTATGGAACATGATTGCCAACATCTTAGTTTCGGTTAGAGGTAGAAAAATCACTTTAATAACAGGAAATGGGATACTCAAAAGATTTACTTGGAATGGAAACATAATACAACACAAAGAACAAATTTATATTATAAAATATATTTCAATATTATCATTCCAAATTATCACTACACATTATATAACTCAATGTATCAGACCCTATTTGTGAAAAAATTCTTAATTTATAATAACTAATATTCTAAAAGTATTAAACACATTAAATCTAAATACACCACTTCATGAACCTAAATTTTTTAAACATACCGAACTATGACATCAAACTTAATTATAATATTAAATTAATATTTATCTTCCAACATTCTCGACGATGCCCTTCTCTTCTCAATCGAATGCTCCACCGTCATTTCTTTGTCCAAACGTGCCGAACAACACTTTTGGTATACGCAAGACATATGCAATCTAAACATATTGGTCGACTTTTTCTGTCGTTTACAAAATGTGAACTTAGAAACTATAATGCGGCTGTTCAGGTGCTCGAGAAGATGGAGGAAAGGGGTTGTGAGCCAGATGTAGTGGTATACAGCATCATCATTAATGGTCTTTGATATGTGCAGTTTGATCGGACAATTCGGCTCTTCAAGGGTTGATACGATAGAAGTGAAGTTATCAAAAAGCATGGAATGTGGATAAGCAAATGAGGGATATAGTTTATTATTTAATTGAATAGTGTATATAGTTTATTATCAAGCTACGCGGTTGTGAAATGGGCTTACGTCTAAACAACAAGAAGAGTTTGTTTGTGGACGTGTTTTTCCCTTTGTTGGTGCATTGCAATAACTCAGAAGATGCGTTGAAGATTGAAAAGGTAAAACGTTAAAATAGAAAAGTCGGCAACATCGAAGAGAGTGCAATTGTCAAATGTAAATCACGCATGTGATTCACAAACGCAAGTAGTCATGCAACTGTACACCTGCATTATACGTGTCATTTCTGTAATTCAATTTCATTTTAGAGGCCTATTTTCAGTAAAGCTCTTCTTGGCTTTTTTTTTAATTTTTTTTTTTTTTTGTTGGCTATTGGGACAAATTCCTTGATTTCTTTAAGATGTTAAGATATGTCAAATCAAGACCTACCAAAGTAGAAATTCTCCCCACCGCCCTCCAATTAATTTTAATATATGGTTCTGGTGGGAGATCACATTCTGCATGGTTGACACAAATGGGAAGATGTCTTATTCCAATCGTGCAAGCTCTTTTTTAAAACTCTGTAAATCCATCCCATCCCCCAACCTAAAAATAAAAAAATAAAAAAAGGGAATTATTAGCTCAAGATTTATGCAAGGATCTCTGGGCACTTGTCAATGCAGGACCATGGGCCAGCATGTGCCTTGCAAATATAGAGGAAACGTGACAGGAAAGATCTTGTTTTAAATAATACAAAAGAGTTTGCTGGCTCCTGTGAAATTATATTCAAAAGGAAGGGTGGGGTTTTAAACTGATTACTAACAGCAAGGAGGAAAATTTCAAATAAACAAAGGGTTTGAAGGAATAGAGAGCATATACAAATATTTTTTTGAATAATAAAAATATTAATAAATAATTAAAATTCAACTGCCAAAATAAATGTTATAATTAGAAAAAATTGAGAGTAGTTAAAAGAGTGGGAGATTGAGAACAAAACTAAAAATTAGTGTAAAAATAAATAAAATAAATGATTCAGTTTCATGAACTGCTATAATTATAATTTAGTTGTTAGAAAATTGAATCAAAATTATAACAATCTTTTTACCGTTCAAGTAAGGACTCATCTTGTGAGATCTTACATTTGATATGAACTAATTACCTTAAAATATTCAATAATTTGATTACCGTCAAAGCTAAAGAATTGTGTTCCAATACATAAAAATTGCACAAACCAAATACAAATAGCAACTATAATAAATTAGAAAGCATATGGCATGACTTTAGCTCCTTAAAATTAATAGAAGCATCACAAATTCTGTATAAGCCGCTGCATAAAAATAAAAAAGCACTATGTATTGTTTGAGATAAACCATAATAAAGCATTTCATATTCTCTTCCAAATCATTACATAAAAATAAAATAAAACACTGCATATTCTCTAAAAACTGCCTTAAAGGCAACATGCCAATATTAGAACTGCTACGAATTCTTCGAGAACCGCTATGGAGAAACGTTGCATATTTGTTCTTTAGCCAGAGGAGCAGCTTCTTTAGCAAAGAAGAGGACAGGAATGACAGGCTCCTGCTGCAAAAATGACTTGGCTGCCATACAGCTGCATTAAAGACCCAAAGGTGAAAATTAAACGTTAACCAGGATGGCCGAAATAGATACTAAGAAAATCAAACACCGGTAGTTTACACATTTTGTGAATGCCAAACGCACAAAGTTGATTGCTGGGAATGGAATCGGACAATCACATCTTCAATTCGCATTTCTGCTTCAAAACCCAAAGGATTAAAAATCTGAAAAATGTTCATTTTAACTAAGAAAAAGGAATCATAAGCATTTTGGGAAATGGATTCATCACATTACATTCTCTATTTTATTTTTACTGCACGAGCTAATTGGTAGTCGGGACTGTTAGAATATTTTCTCATTTGCCATTAATTGAATTTTCTGTTTTAATTTAAAAATCAGACCAAATGTATAGCTTAATTGTGGACCTACATATTATAAAGTGATCTAATAGATTCTATTTACCTCTTATGTGTGTTATACAAAATAAGAATGTGTTTGGGATTTTTTTCTTTTTCAAAATGGTCCAAAAATAATTATTTGGTATAAAATTTATTGTTTAATTCATGATAGGTTGATTTAATTAGAGTTTGAATATAAATATAAGAGATGGGTCCCTTTTCCACATAAGAGGATATGTTATGTTCTTCCCACTAAAGCAAATGAGAAATTGTCGATAGTATTTGAAAGGAAGATCCTAATCTCAACGTAATTATTAGTACACATACATCATCAATTTTTACGATATGTTGACAAGAGATATATCTAATACTCTATTAATTTTCAGTTTATAAATGTGATTTTAGTTTTGATATGAAATTATGGAGTTGTAAATTCATAGATGTGATATCAAAGCCTAGTTATATCAACCTAGAACCTTCTTATTTTCTTCAATAAAAATAAAATAAGATAAAATAAAATTTGCTGAAATCTTTCAACCGCAAGGTTGAGAGGCTTGGCCTTGTTGGCTTTTGGCACATGGATAAATTATCCATTTGTCATTCTGTTTGCCATAATGAAGCACAAGTCTTATTGCACCATGTTAATCTATAGATTACTGCATTGGATTATTGTACTAGATTATTTTTACTTATTTCATCATTTTAGAATAAATTTGAATTATCAGGTTAGGGACAATTGTTTGTCTCATGTTTTAATTGAAAAAATATATATGAAGTTGAAGCTTATTGTGGACAATTTTCTTTTGTGATCCTTATTTAGAATAGTGTTGGTAAATTATATGTTGTCACCACAATGACCATTTAAGGAACCAATAATATTTTCATATGATATTGGAATGTTCTTGTTGTGTAAATTGTGCATATAATTGTTCGCCCACAAGGAGTTATTACGTGGGTCAATTTGAATGACTTAGAGCTATATTAATAATGAGTGGATTAAGAATCTTTTTGTCTATAAGTGTTGGATTTTCCAACTCTAATCATTGTTATATTAGCTTGGTGATCTAAGGATAATTTTAAAGTTTGTGACCTTCTCCACCCATAAGAGAGTTTCTAATGATACTTTGAGATTCCTAATATTTAAAATAAATTATTGTTGTTGCCCATGATATTTATTGATTTCTGTTGTTATTGTTTTTCTACCCCATGTATTTTTTCCGTAAATAATCAGTCTTTTTCCATTAAAACTTTGACTAGTGGAAATTATAAAGAGGGAAAGAGGATGTGGAAAAGGTTTTAATTATGATAAATGTGGACATAGCTATAAAAGTAGACAAACCAACTAATTTGACTTATGAGAATACTATTATAAAGAAAACATATTATGAGAAATGGGATAAGACTAATCGTTTAGCTTTTATGGTAATGAAAAGGTTCATCTCTAAGGGCTTGGGAAGTGTTATCCCAAATACTGACAATGCCAAAACCTTCTTTACTTATCTTAAGGAAAGGTATATAGTTTTCACCAAAACTAAAGCTAGTTAATTGATGGAGAAATTCATCAATATGAAGTATGATGAGATAAGTGGTGTTAATGAATACATTCTCAAGATGGTTGTTTTTTCTTTCAGACTTGGCGAACTCCAATGCCTTATTGCTAACCTTTTTCTTATTAGTCATACCTTGAACTCTTTACCCCTAAAATTTGATACATTGAAAACCTCTTACAAAACCCAAAAGGAAAGTTGAGATATCAATACTTTGATATCCATTTAAGCTTAAGAAGAGAATAGGATGAAACAAGAGGTTTCAAGGAGTGTGAATTTTGTAAATCAACTATGCCCAAATAAGCCTTTTCACAAGAAGAAATTTAAGTCTTAGGAAAAGGGTGGTCTTAAAAGAAATCCTTGTTAGAAGTACCCTAGTCCTAAAATTATGATAATCAAAGATGAATGATAGTTTTGTAAGAAAATAGGTCACAGGAGAAAAGACTATTTTGCCTATAAGAATTACCTAAAAAAGAAGAACAATAACAATAAACTAGGTAATTCTTGGTGGATTAACTTTAGGGCATCTATCCATGTTACTAATGTTTTGCAAGGGTTCAAGAGGAAGTGAAACCCAAGAAAGGATGAAGTCAATTTATTAGTAAGGAATGAAGAATCAATGGTAGCATAAGGATAGTTGAGTTGAAATTGGATTCTAGATTTATTTTGACTTTGAAAGATACTTTTTATCTATCATCCATGAGACAAAATTTGGTTTCCTTGTCAAAACTTCAAGAGATTAAAATTATAAGGCTAAGGTAGAAAAGTAATGTGACAAAGAGATTAAAATTGTAAGGCTAAGGTAGAAAAGTAATGTGACAAAGAGATTAAAATTGTAAGGTTAAGGTAGAAAAGTAATGTGGCAAAGAGATTAAAATTATAAGGTCTAACCATGGTGGTAAGTACTATGGTAAAGCTAGCGAAATAGGTTAGTTCATGGAAACTTTTGTCAAGTACTTGTAAGATTATGGGATTGTTTCTCAATTTACTATGCTTGGGACTCTTGAGCACAATAGGGTTGCTGAGAGATGAAATCACACCTTAATGGACATGGTTAGGTCCATGATGAATAGGACCAATTTACCAACAATATTTCTTTAGGGTGAAGCCTCAAAAACAACCATATATACCTTAAAACAGAGTTCTTACCAAATCAATGTCTAAAACACAATTTAAGCTTTTTAAGGGTTGGAAGCCTAGTTTAAACCATCTTAAAGTATGGAGATGCCCTGTTGAGTTGAAAATTTATGATCCAATTGCATCTAAATTCAATCCTAAAACCACCAAATGTTGTTTTATTGGATATCCCACTAACTTTAAAGGCTATACATTCTATTGTCCAACTTAAGGGACAAAGATTATTGAGGCATCGGTGGCAAAATTCCTTAAGAATGCTATTTAAGATCTTAATTGGTTATAGGATGGTGGAATTATTTTGAAAGAGGAACCTAGCATTTTTCCTATGGCTATCATGCATGAGCAAGTGGTGTATCATCCTATTGATAAATTGCCTGATATGCCACTTCATTAGAATGTTACACATGTTCCACCTAAACCAGTAGTGTTTATTCTTGTTAAATGTTCTGAGAGGATGAGGCATCTTGCAATTTCAAATGATTTTATTGTATACTTAGGTAAGGAAAATTATGATATTGGACAAGTTGTTGATCCACTGAATTATAATAAGACAATATCTTGTAAACAATCTAGTAAGTGGATAGAGGCAATGTATGAAGAAGTTTAGTCCATGTATTTTAATGACATGTAGAAGCTTGTTGAGATTCCAAATGGTTTTAAACCCATAGGCTATAAATAAATGTGTAAAACCATGAAATATTCTAAGGGAAATAAAGAGTGGTTCAAGGCGAGGTTGGTAGCAAAAGAATTCACACAAAAAAAAGGGATAGATTTTAAGGAAACCTTCTCACTCGTATCTTTAAAAGATTCCTTTATAATTATTATGTCCCTAATAGCTCATTATGATTTATAGCTTCATCAAATGGATGTTAAAATTGCTTTCTTGAATAAAGATCTTTATGAGGAGGTCTACATGTAACAACTTGAAGGTTTTATTACAAGTGGAAATAAGGACTTAGTTTGTAGATTAAGAAAGTCTATTTATGGTCTTAAAGAGGCATCCTGACAATGGTATTTAAACTTTGATAAATATATATCCTCTTTAGGTTTTGTTGAAAATAATGTTGATCAATGCATATATCCCCAAATGAGTGGGAGCAATTTTATTTTCTTGTTCTCTCTATAGATGATATATTACTTGTTAGTAGTGATATCAATTTACTTCATGAGACTAAATCTACTTATCTAGTGACTTTGACATGAAAGATTTTGGTTGTACTTCTTATGTTTTGGGAATTGAAATTTATAAGGACAAATCTAAACACTTATTGAGTCTTTCATAGAGAGCCTATATATGTCGTGTGCTTAAGAGATTTAATATGGATAAATGCAAACTTAGAGATGTTCCTATTGTTAAAGATGATAGATTTAGTAAAGATTAATGCCTTAAGAATGAAATTCAGAAAAGTTTGATACATGCCCAAGTTTGTACTAAGCCTAATTTGTCTTTTATAGTGAGTGTACTTGGCATATACCTTTCTAATCCTAGTGATAGACATTAGGTTGCTATTAAAAAGGTGATGTGGTATTTGCAAAAAACAACAAAAGATTACATGCTTGTATATAAGAGGGTTAATGACCTTGAGGTGGTTGGGTGTACAAATTCTAATTTTGCTAATTGTATTGACAATATGAATTCTACTTTTTAGTATATGTTTCTTTTGGCTAACAAAGCCATTTCTTGGAAGAGTGTGAACCAAGCATTTACTAATTCTTCTACTATGCAAGTAAAGTTTGTTGCTGATTATGATGTTGGCACATATGCAATATGACTTAGAAATTTTATTTCGAGTTTAAAGATATTGGATTTCATCTTTAAATTTATGAAAATTTATTGTGATAATTGAGCAGTAATGATATTCTCAAAGAATAACAAAACATACAATAGTTCTAAACACATTAAGATTAAGTATCTTACAATCAGAGATTGGGTCAAGAATGGTAATATTCTTATTGAACATATTTGCACTAAAACAATGTTAGTAGATACACTAACTATGGTCATTGCATCTATTGTTTTCCAACAACATGTTGAAAATATGGGTGTTTTGAGTTCTTTTGATGTAATTAATTTATGAGAGTGATTCTATTATGATTTTCTTTTGATGTAATTGCATCTATCATGTAAATTAGGAAATTTAATCTTTTATGGGTTTATGAAATATTGTATTATCTTGAGATATGATTGATTTCTTGTTGAAAACAATGGTTGTTTTTGTATAATTGCAAGCTACAGTTATCTCCTTTGAGAGATGTGGTCAAGTATTTCTTGGGGAAAATATGTTTTATTTGTAATGGTTTTTCCATAAAATACCACAATGCAGTATAGAAGGATCACTTGAGTATATTATAAGTGTTATTACACCTACACATTTTTGTAATTATGTCAATAAGATTAATTCACTTTAGTAATTATGAATGTACTATATTGATAAATAGTATATAGTTAAGTTCTTATTAGACCTAATCATGTTTTCAAGTAAATTTTTTGAATTATGATTTATTTTGTAACCACTAAAATTCTTATTTGGTCTGTGAAATATGTGAGTCATTTTCTTAACTAGTTTTAAAAAATTAATAAAACCAATTAATGTTGTCTAAGAGAAAAAAATATTAGAATATTTTTTATTTTGAACTACCATTAATTAGATTTTTTATTTTAATTTAAAAATTATGTTAAATGTAGAGTTCAATTGTGAATTTAGACATTATAAAGTGATTTAATGGGTTATATTTACCTTTTATATGTGTTATATAAAATAAGAATGTGTTTGGATTTTTTTTTTTTTTTTAGCATGGGTCTAAAATAATTATTTAATATAAAACTTTTGGTCAAATGCCGGCCATGTTCCTCCATCGTCTGTTAGATTTGCCAACTGCTTTAGGAGGCGTTGCAAGGCCTGTTGCCTCCCTCTATCGCCAGCATGGACTTCCATCGCTCATTAGTTGCTGTTGTGAACTGACGGAAAAGATTTTGTAGGAGGAAAAGGGAAAAAAAAGTATGGAAAATCGAGAAAAAAGGAGCAGATATGAGTTTTTGACTTAATCACCATGAATTTCAACGTGACGGATATAATAACAATTTCACTTCCTGATTTATATGGGAAAAATTACAATAGATATTGTGTCCAAATGAAAGTATTGTTTGATCTATTGGCCTAGCAAGGGACCACCATTCCCGGCTTGCTCGATCGCTGATCTACATATTCATACTAGCGATGTGCTGAAAATCTCATCGAAAGACGGTCAACATGCTGCCAGCTCTTTTTCACCATTTTTGTCAAATGTTGAC
>JAHOYR010000014.1:4080479-4125840 GCA_023213295.1 Bruguiera hainesii
CAAATAGTACATATAACTCCGTGTAAAATACTTGAAACTCTATAAATATGAAATATTTGTCCAAACAGCCCAACCTAAAATCAATCTGATCCACCCAGTTTTGACCTTTGATGTTAACACTTAAGTAATTAAAATGCAATTTGAATTACAAAAATAGATAAAAATATATTTTTTTTACAAATATAAAATTCCTGCAAATAATTATACTTCTTAAAAGTAAAAGTTTTGCATTTTGCAAAGTCCAAGCACAAATTTGATGAGGCAGCACGGTTCTGCCCTTAATTTACAAAAGAACAAAAGATACCCAACTTCACAACACAAGCCACGTATATAGCAAGATTATCCATGTGTCACGGACGGATTATGTTTCAGATATCAGATAGCAGATAGGTTAGGTACAACCGACTCTCATATTCCACATCGGATATGAAGAGGAGGATTTTGAGTCATATAAACGTAAGTACTGTACACTCCAACAGACTGTCTTTTGAAGAGAAAATAATAATCTTGTGATATATGCATATTTCCAAAAACCCCTTTAATTAATTTGGCTGTTAGGCAAGATTCATGTATTAAATAGATAATCTTGGTTAGCTATATCCCTACTTAATTATAATATTGGTTATTGGGTGTCTTAGTAACATGTAATGATATTGTCTTCCAAGCATGACTCATGCGATTCATTGAGTGTTTCCTTGGATCTCTATTAATTGCTTTACAGAAATTCAATCAGATTACATAAGACTTGCTTTGACAAAAATATATAAAGAGAATTCTATTCTATTGCCCCTTTGAGGTAGACCAATGTTTGATCTTAACCAACCAAAGATTGGTCAGATTGGCAGCAAAATGATCCAATGTTCTAACAAGGTTGTTTAACTTTAAGAATGTCAGCTATCCTGGTTTCACTTGTTATAGTATCCAATTCCTAATTAACTGAATGGGATGTCACACCGGTTCTCCATTTTTTGGTCTCGCTGACCGGTCCGATCTAGTTCTTCCAATAATAAACCATGCACGAGAACTAAGTTTAATTACATAATTGTACTTTTTCTAAAATTACATGAAGGAATTTTTTATGTATATTCATGTAAATAAAATTTATCATATTAAAAGTTATATTAAAAGCAAAAAAAATAAATAAATTATATATATATATACTATTAAACAGAGAAGAAAAAGGGAAAAGTTTTCATCGGCCTGCCTTTCATTGCTCGTCCGCTATGTTATATAAATACAATGTACACCTCAAAATTCCATAACTTTAGTCCTAATTTACCTAATTACCAAATATAGATATATACTAACATATACAAGACAGCCAAAATTTCAGCCACCAAATATTCACCCTAATACCCCCCCTCAAGTTGGAGCATGAAGATCAGAAATGCCCAACTTGCAGAGAATGACATCAAATGAACGTTTGCCAAGAGCTTTGGTAAGGATATCAGCTAGTTGGTGAGACGATGATACAGATTGAGGAAGAATGATACCACGACGAATCTCATCACGAACAAAGTGACAATCAACCTCGATGTGCTTGGTGCGTTCATGAAACACAGGGTTGTGAGCAAGGTGAAGAGCTGACTGGCTATCACAATAAATCCGCATAGGAGATGAGTGAGGGATGCCAAGAGAAACTAACAAACCCTTGAGCCATTTCAATTCACAAGTCGTAGAGGCCAAAGATCGATACTCTGCCTCAGCCGAAGATCGAGATACAGTATGTTGTTTTTTCGTTTTCCAGGAAATTGGAGAGTTCCCAAGAAAGACAAAATAGGCCGTCAAAGAACGTCGAGTCAAGGGGCAACTTGCCCAATCCGCATCACAATAAGTCGTAAGATGAAGAGAGGAATCAGAGCGGAGTAGAAGACCTTGCCCAGGATGAAGTTTTAAGAAATGAACAACCCGAAGGGCTGCCTCCCAATGACTGCGTTGTGGCTCCTGCATAAATTGTGCTAAGATATGCACACAATAAGACAATTCAGGGTGAGTAATTGTCAAGTAGATGAGACGACCAATAAGACGGCGATAAGACATAGGATCGGGAAGAGGCGTGTCCTTGGCCAAAGCGAGGTGATGATTTTGGTCCATTGGTGTGCTGGCAGGTTTAGCACCTAACAAACCGGTCTCAAAAATAATATCGAGAGCATATTTTCTCTGACAAAGGAAAATCCCAATAGAATTTTGCGCTACTTCAAGTCCTAGGAAGTACTTTAATTTGCCAAGGTCTTTCATGTGGAAACAAGTATTCAAGTAAGTTTTAAACGCCTAAATGACATCACTATCAGTCCCACCTATCACCAGATCATCCACATAGACCAAAATGGTCAACTGAACTTTGCCATGCCGAAATGTGAACAAAGAATAGTCTGAGCCAAATTGCTGAAATCCATATTGAACCAGAGCCGGAACAAGCTTGGCAAACCAACACCGCGGTGCCTGTCGCAGCCCGTAGAGAGACTTGCGCAGACAACACACTTTATCCGTTCCAGGTGTCATAAAACCTGGTGGAAAATGCATATAAACTTCCTCCTCAAGATCGCCATGCAAAAATGCATTGTGCACATCCATCTGATGCAATTCCCACCCACAGATCGCTGCTACTGCTAAGAAGGTACGAACCATAACCATCTTTGCAGTAGGTGCGAACGTCTCATTATAATCTAGACCCTCGACCTGGTGATTCCCAAAAACAACCAAGCGTGCCTTGTATCGCTCGATGGTTCTGTCTGCATGATACTTGATTTTGTAGACCCATTTACTACCAAGAGCCTTCTTTCCCTTAGGCAAAGTAGCAACTGTTCATGTTTCATTATCCTCTAGTGCCTCAACCTCCTTTTTCATTGCCTCATGCCAACATGAATGCTGCATGGCCTCTTTAAAACTGGTTGGTTCAATCCCTGTAGTTACTGCAGCCACGAATCAACGATGCAACAAGAAAAATTTAGTACAATTCACATAGTTTGTGATGGGGTAGGGCGTACCTGAGGATGCCAAGGAAGAGGAAGGAGAGCTCGAGGGATTGAGGGCAACTGTATGCAACACATAGTCATGCAAACGAACTGAAGGCTGTCGCGCCCGTTTGCCGTGTCCAAGATCATCCGTTGCACTCGTAACCTCTGCAACTTCCGATACTGGTACGACCCATCTGCTGTCACACCCTCTTCCACGGACTGTCCATCATATTCAGAGGCTGGCGGAGGTGCCTCAATCTCAGGCACGTCCTCCAATATTGTAGACTCAATGACAGCAGGCAGGGAATCTGGAGTTGCCTGCCTGGTAGAGTCCATATGGGCAAAAGGAAACATGTGCTCAACGAACTCCACATCTCGACTTTCAAAGCAAACTTTCCTATCTAGATCATACACCCTCCACCCCTTTTTACCATAAGGATAACCTATGAATACGCACTTATGACTTCGACTTGCAAATTTATCCTTGTCCCAATTAATGTTCTTAGCATAGCATAGGCAACCAAATACCCTAAGATGAGAAATAGATGGAGGGCTTCCAAACAGAATTTCATATGGAGTTTTTCCACCCAAAATCGATGATGGAGTACGATTAATTAAATATCCTGTAGTGAGAATGCATTCTCCCCAAAATTGATGGACAAGTTAGCTTGAAAACGGAGCACCCTACCAACATTCAAAATGTGTCGATGTTTCCTCTCAACTCTTCCATGTTGTTGAGGTGTCTCAACCATAGAGGTTTGATGAATAATCTCACATTCCTTAAAATAATCACCTAAACAAGTAAACTCTGTACCATTGTCATTACGTATAATTTTCACTTGTTTATTGAATTGTCTCTCGATCATAGCCAAAAAATTCTTAACCACATATGGGACCTCATGTTTCCCTTTTAACAAATAAACTCATACACCACGAGAACAGTCATCAACAATAGTCAGAAAATAAGCAGCACCACAAAAACTAGCATCTCGATAAGCTCCCCACAAATCACAATGAATTAAGTCAAACATATCACCAGCTTTATTGTCACTAATAGAAAAGGGAATACGAGTTTGTTTTGCTTGGAAACAAACATCACAAGGTTCATGAACCTCTTTATTTATCTCGATACTACCTTCTATTGTAGGGAGCTTTTCTATGACTCGCATAGAGGGATGTCCTAATCTTTTATGCCATAGACCTATATTCTTGACTACAACGGCTCCATGAGCACTGACCAGAAGCTCCCCTCGTGCAACATATAGCCCCCCAAGCTCTTCACCCACTCCAATCAGCATCCTCGAAGTGCGGTCTTGAACAACACATAAATGATCAGTGAATTTCAAAATATGAACTTTGTCTCGGGCTAATTTTGAAATAGATATCAAATTGCATCGTATTTCAGGGACATATAAAACACCCTTGAGAAATAATTTTCCTACAAGAACTGTTCCTTCTCCTGTTGCCATAACGTATTCACCGTTGGCATTTTCACGGGACAATGAGATATTCCTTGAAACTCTACAAATGCAGTTTCCTCGCCCGTCATATGATGTGACGCACCTGTGTCAAACAACCATTGTAAATATGTCTTACCATTAAGCCTTGGTTGAGCAATAGATGTATTATTCATGTGAGTGTTCCAGAGAGACTTCAAAGTCTCCCAATCATCTTTACTCAGGGTCTCCAACCCAGCTTTATCAGAATCATTAAGTGGTCCCCCATGAGGAACATTAGCAACCGCTCCTTCTGCCCCTTATGCAACATTAGCCAGTGCTACTCTACCACGACCGCATCCCTGGTTACCACATCCTCTGCCTCTTCCTTGAGTCGAATTTCCTGGCCACCAGTCAGGATAGCCATGTAGACGAAAGCATGTGTCCATGCTATGTCCTGGTTTTTGGAAATGGGAGCAAACTACTCCATTGTCTTTTCGGTCCCCCCCTGAATTCTGAGGACCTGAGCTGACTGTTTTCATGGCAAAGCTCACTGGATCAGACTGAATGGGAGCCACTCGCGTCATCACCTGCACTTGTTCTTGTTCCGTAACTTGAGAATAAACCCTATGAAGGTTTGGAAAAGGGTCTAAAGCGATGATATTGGAGTGAACATTACCATAAGATGATTCATCAAGCCCCATGAGGAATTGATGCACCCGCTCATCCTCTTGACACTGTTGAAGCCGTGTAACGAAGTTACACTTGCATCCATTACAAGAACAAGTAGGCATAGGATCATAATCATTCAAATCATCCCACAGTTTCTTGAGTCGTCCATAATAAGTCATGATCGAATCCCCGTTTTGTTTGCAATTTGCAACCTCTGTTTTCAATTGATGAACTCATGCACCATTACGAATAGAGAATCGCTGTTGGATATCTTCCCATAATTCCCTTGCCGTTTCCTTGTATGAGATCATGGAACGCAAGCCTAGTTCGATGGTGTTAAAGATCCATGACACAATCATAGAGTTTACTGTCCACCAATCATCAATTTCATCTGAGTTCTGGTTTGGCTCCTTAATGGTGCCATCAATGAAACCTTGTTTCTTTTTTGCCCTCAACGAAATCCTCATGGCCTTAGCCCATTCTTCGTAGTTTGGTCCTTTGAATTGTGTCTGCGTAATTAAATTGCCTGGGTTGTCATTCGTACTCAATAAGAACGACGGATTGTTCCTCAAACTTGAGGCTTTTTGATCTGCCATCATCCTAGGGTTTATAGTTTAAGGGTTCGAAGGGCTAGGACCACCAAGCGCAAAGAATTTGAATTGCTTCTCAACCTGGTTCTGATACCATGTTAAACAGAGAAGAAAAAAGGAAAAGTTTTCGTCGGCCTGCCTTTCATTGCTCGTCCGCTATGTTATATAAATACAATGTACACCCCAAAATTCCATAACTTTAGTCCTAATTTATCTAATTACCAAATATAGATATATACTAACATATACAAGACAGGCAAAATTTCAGCCACCAAATATTCACCCTAATATATACATTGTTCACAAACGGAGATAGTCTAAAATATACCTACAATAACTAATATATTTGCAATGCAATTTTTTTGCTAAAAAAAAAAAAGACATGTAAGAATGAAAGTACCTTATGTGAATATTAGAGGCACAAAGAAAGAAATCCATTGATTAAAATATTAAGTTTTTGACATTATTAATGATGGTGTAAGAAATTTTTCTAATTGAATAAGGATGACTTATTGCCTCTCAAAAAAAAAAGAGAGAGAGAGAGAGAGAAACTAAGAAAGAATATTTTGTATGATGTATTAAGTTCCGTATGATGTATCAAAATATTTTGTTGCATTTAAAAATAATTTTTTTCTAATACATTTAAAAACTAAAAATAATTACTAAAAAAATAATGGAGCAAAAATTAAATTTTCTTTTCACTCCGCGGCAATATTGATCAGACAATATACCATGACCAATATACTAATATACAATTAATCAAAAGATTTATACGCTGATTCTTAGAATAGAAAAATGATCTAGAAAAGACAAATTTAAGCAAATGAATACCACAAATCACAACTGTTTTTTGTTTTTTTTAACAAGTATGAATACCACAAATGTTCAGGTTGTAAAAATGAAGGAAAAGGACACAGTATATGGGCAAGAAAAATTAATTGAAATGAAGGGATAAATAGATCTAACAAGAGACACATTGAACTAGCAATGCTTGAGCCCCTTATTAATAGACAATTTCTATGTCAGTTAGCAGCAATAATTTTCTCTTTTTTTTTTTTTAAACTGGAACGATATTTCAAATATTTTTCTCTTGAGACTTGATAATATGCTTAATTCCGCAAGCATGGAATCACATTAGAGCAGGGGGGTTTAGCCAAGAGGACACTTCTCGCACAGGCAACCAAGGCAAATCCACCGTGGAGTAGCAAAATCGTCGATAAATATTGGCATAATCTAGAAAATCGCTGATGTGATAGAATTGAAATTATCGAAAACCTTGGAATATGGACAAACAAATAAGGGATGCATGCATGGCGATTTTGCTTACTAAATTGAAGAGTGCATATATTTTATTATCACGTTAGTTAAGAACTTTGGTTTTTAAGAATGAGGTCTCGAATTCAAAACTGAAGTAAGAAGAATGGTGCTTATTAAAATAAAAAGAGCTACTCACGTTATGTACCTTACGATTCACATGGTTGTGAAATGGGCTTATATCTAAACGAGAAGAAGAGTTTATGTGTGTGTGTGTGTGTTTCTCCCTTTGTTGGTGTATAGCAAGTAGAAACGTTGAATATTGAAAAGGGCAAACAATACAATAGAAAAGTCTGTAAAACCTTTGAGTTAAAAACAACTTTAGTTCCTTTTTTATAGAGCATTTTCAGAATAAAGTGGACTAAATTTTCCTATATAATCTCCCCCATTTTGGCGAAAACAAAAAAAAGAAAATGACAACATCGAAGCCAGTGTAATTGTCAAATGTAAAACATGCATGTGATTAACAAACGCAAGTAGTCATGCAACAGTACACCTGCATGACATGCGCAATAGAAATTGAACAGCTATTTTTAATTGGTCTCTTTAAATTAAGTATTAAGTTGTAAATTACACAGTGTAAAAATGATCGGTTAGGTCTCTGGACTTCTTACGCTGCTTATATGCCTCTGGTAATATCCAAATTAGAAGCTGCTCAAAAGGGAAAAAAGAAAAAAGGCTTGACACACTCAAAATCAATGTTAACAGTAATCAAAAATATATTGTTCATAAATTGTCTTGTGTAATACATGAAATTTTACTTAATGGACAGAATGAACCCCATTTTCAATAGGCTGTAGAACTTAGAATATTCAGTAATAGTGGTAACGCTAGAAGCCTAGAAATTTTTTTTTTAATTTCTAATTATTTATACAAGCGTTTCAGAAACTAAAAAATCATTCTTAGGTCTGAATATTTATAATCTAGTGAGGTATTCGGCCAGGTGGTGCTTTGGGAGTCTGTGGTGATCCTCTAGGATGGTCCTTATCCCTGCCGGCACTCCTCAAAATTCGAGCTTGTAACCACTCTTTATATTCAGTATTTTGCTTTGTATGTCTGTAGAACTGATGGAAAACTGCTTCATGTGTCTGCTTCAGCTTCATTCCTGTTCACATATTGGAAGATATATTTTATTTTTAAAATTATTTAATAGTTATGCAAGTAACCTGGAAACCAAATTGTGACCAGAATATTGGGCAGAAACAAAATTAGTATTTCAGGGGAAAGCAATTTTCAAAATAGAATTTCATACATGTCTACATTTAAAATTGTCCCTTTATATGTGCATTTCTTTTCTTTCTATTACGAATATATTAGTCTATACTTAGAATTAAGTGGAGAGGATAACAATTTAAGCTACTGATACAAATGTTTGTGCATACGACTGAGCTTCAACAATTTGATTGACCTTTGTAAGCATTTGCAGGCAATCATATCCATTTAATAGATCAATAAATCCATGTGTTTGCCTCTTTGATCTCATAAAACAATCATGAAAGCCATGGAACCATAAGGGAGAAAAAAAATCAAGGTGTTCCAATCTTTAATTTCCTTGTCCATGATTTCTTATGGCTCACATCACACATATAAGTTTCTTGATCACTGTAAATCTATAATTAATAAGGCACTTAGCATGAGCTAGTTATGCGTAATTCATTGAACTTAATTACCTTCAATTGGAATAGGTGAACCCCCGATGCAGCCATCCAATCCAAGCAGTAGAATTGCAAGTAGTGCGTAGCCAAAAGCACTGGAGAGTTCTGCCATCGTCGAGAAAGTGCAGGAAACAGCATCAAATTAGATGACTTCTGTGGGCAACATATATACTTGGATCGATATATGTGGCCATCTCTGTCCGTCTCTATCCAGCCATGATTCACTCTTTCTTCATATGTGTTGGTTGCGTTTCATATTCTCAAGTGCTCGACCGAAACAGTCAAAAAGGGTAGAAATTTCGCTGGAAACAGCTCTGCACCAACCACTTGATATCCACTTTGTATGATGGAGTTTCCAAATAGGGTATGGTCCACACTGGCACATGTTTCAACGCCGTTGACACTTCAATTTTACTGTGGTCATCAAATATGGTGGTGGCAGGAAATTTATTTGGGGCATGCTTGGAAGTTGCTTACGGACACGGCAGGCAATATATTAGAAAAAATACATTGGCCAGGTGGTGCTTTGGGGGTCTGCGGTGTTCCTCTCGGATGGTCTCTGTCCCGGCCGGGTCTACGTCCCGGCAGAAGTTGAGCTCGTGGCCACTCTTTATTTTCAGTGTTTTGCATTGTAGATCGGTAGTTCTGATGGACAACTGCTTTATGTGTCTGCTTCAGCTTCCTTCCTGTTCATGTATCAGATTATTTATTTTTATTATGCAAGAAACCTGGAACCAAATTTCCACCAGAACCTTGGGTAGAAACAAAATTAACATTTCAGGGTAAAACAATTTCTTGAATGTAATTTATGGCAAAATAGAAATTTCATGTAAATCTACATAGAAAGTATAGAAAAATATGAATCAAAGAATATGGAGAAAGATGCATTGGGTGAAGTATCGTACAATATATATATATACAAGAAAACTAATTATGATAATAAAAGAAATAATTTGCTAAATTAATAATGAAATCTTGCTGAATTTATATAAAGATATTCGGTAAATATTATAGGATATACTTTGAATATTCTAATATTTATATGTGTGATACTTTTCTTATCTATTTTTCTTTTTTTTTTTTACGCATCAGAAAATTAAAGAAAAGTATGTATTTTAAATTAAAGATACCTTATTTTCTAAACTCAACAAGAAAAAAAATATATATATTATTTTATATTTAAAAATTATCATATGAAAATAGTTTAACTAATTTTCAATTAAAAAAGTCAATTATATAGTCATTTATTTGTTTTGATATTTGAAATATCTTATTATAGTATATCTAATTTTTAAAATTGTGAATTTAATGAATTTATTATTCAATTCTAATTTTTTTTATTGACAATTGATAAAATAAAAGTTGAACCAATTAACTTTATTTTCTTTTATTTGGGAAAGAGGACAAATTTGTTCATTAACTTGACTTCTCTTTTTTTTTTTTTTTTCTGAGTCCTAATATAACACAAGTGTTTATACATATGAGCCATATTAGCTTAATAGATCTTTGTAACTTGACAAAATGCATATGAGTTTCAACAATTAAATTGACCTTTGTAGCATTTGCAAGCAATTATATCAATTTAATAGATCAATATATTCAAATGTTTGCCTCTATAATCTCATAAAACAATTAGGATCTTAACTATGTGTAATTGGTTAATCTCCTTATTCATGATTTTTTATGTCTCACATCACATATATAAGTTTCTTGATCACTATAATCTATAATTAATAAGGCAATTAGCAGGAGCTAGTTATGTGTAATCCAGGGAACTCAATTCCCTTCAATTGGAATAAGAGATCCACCAATGCAGCCATCCAATCCAAGCAGTAGAATCACAAGTAGTGCGTAGCCAAAAGCACCGGAGAGTTTTGCCATCTTTGAGAAAGCAGGAAATAGCATCAAATTAGATGACTTCTACGGGGCAACATTTATGCCTGGATCGATATATATGGTCATCTCTGCCCATCTCCGTCTAGCCCTCGTCGTCTGTTTCTGCATATGTGTTCTTTGCATTTCATAGTTTCAATTGCTCGACCAAAAAAGTCAAGAGCAGAAATTTCGCTGGAAAGAGCCATTTGATATCCACTTCGTATCATGGACTTTTCAAATAGGGTATGGTCCGCACTAGCATATATTTCACTGAGGTGATTAAGACAGGACCATACTGTACCTTTTACTTGGTCATCAAATGTGGCGGTGACGGGAATTTTATTGGGGACATGCTTGGAAGTTGCACCATGAAAGGCACGGACATGGCAAGCAATATGTTTATTTCGTGTCAAACCCCGTGTTGAACCAGCTAACTTGTCTCCGTCAAAAGAATTTTAAAAAATCAAAAAGAAAAATAGTATACAAGCACGTTAGACACGAAAATGCATGTTGGATACATGGTTTTAAACACTAAGCCGGTCTAACCGTATGATCGATGAATTGAAGATCCGAAGTTAAAACCAATTCGGTTCTCTTATCTAATCGGACAAGAAAGTAACCCAGAAAAAACTTGCTCCATTCAGTTGATTTAGATGTTCGTGTTGGTCCGGTCAGACCAATAAACGGCCGGAGTCAGTGTTATTATTATGTTTTTTCAAAAATATGTATATAATTATGTTATTTTATTAAGAATGCTCATAGGTGTATACTTAAATATTATTTTAATAACATTTTATTTATTTTTATATAATATTATAATAGTAAATATTAATTATTTTTTAAAAACAAAAATTAATCCACTAGTTTGATCTCAGAGTTAATAATTGAACCGTTGACGTGTTGAATTACACCTTAAACTGAATTAGGATTTGATCTAGATTTAAAACTATGGTTGGATATAGCTGAAACATAGTTGGAACACCTTGAAGAATTTAATCTGAAATTTAAAACTATGGTTGGATATAAGTTAATTGGTTTTAATCTCTTAATAAAAATTTCATTTCTAATACATTTTTCAATTAAGGAATTATAGTGAACACATATATTATAAACTTGTCTTAAACTTTTTTTTTTTTGTTTCATAGAGACTAAAATTTAAATTGTACATTTGAAATTAAAAATTTAAGTAAACCTATTAATAAATTTTATAACTAGCCGCTGACTTGTCCTAAATTTCTAAGAGTTAAGGACATCACCTAAAGCAAAAGATGGTAATACTCAAGTATATGTATAAAGAAACTCAACCAAAGAAAAGAAAAGACCATTATGATTTCAAATGACATTGAAGAAATCCTACAACACAACATTAAGAGTGTAGAGTCATCTACCAAGTACAATTTTGAACCCAAGGAAATCACCACTAATAAGGAGGAGGGTTTGTTCCTTAAATACATCAAGTAGAGTAAGTATAATGTGGTCAAGCAACTTAGTCGAACTTTAACTAATATCTTGATTCTCTCTTTGTTGATGAACTCAAAATCTCATTGAAAAGCTTTGCTACATATTCTTAATCAAGCATATGTTTCCACTAACATTTCCTTGATCAACCCCAATCACATCATCAACAACATCTTGACAAATAATTGCATCTTATTCTTAGACAACGAGATTCCATTTGAGAGGTATAATCATACCAAAGCATTGCGTATCATAGTCATTTGTCATGGTTGTAACATGTCTTATATCCCCATCAATAATGTATCATCTTTGAATGTCATGCCCAAAGATACTCTGAAACAACTACCAACTGACATCACCATCATAATGCTAAGCCACATGATTGTTCGAGTATTTGATGACACAAGACATGAAGTCATAAGAATTGGTGAACTCCCAATACAAGTGGGGTTATGCATTTAGAACATATCCTTCTTGGTCATGAATATTAAGATATTAAGACTACCTATAGTTACTTGTTAGGTCATCCATTAATCCATGCAATAAAGGTCATTCCTTCCACCTTACACCAAAAAGTCAAATTCATTACAGGCAATCAACCAATAGAAGTCCAAGCAACATATGACTTATTTGTCTCTCGACAACCAAGAATGTCTTATGTTAAAGCAATTGAAGAAGCATTGGAATGCACATTTTGTTCCTTCAAAATTGCAACAAAATGCACATATGTGACTCCTTGGTCAACGAAATCATTCCTCAAAATACCACCTTAGCCATATATGTCATTGCTAAAGGCAATTTGAGTAAAGATGAAGAATGGTTATCACCTAAGTAAAGGAATTGGGAAATATCTGCAAGGTATAACTACTCTTATACAATTGGCAAGACCATTTTAGAATTGGATTTTGACCCTACTGAAGTGATGGCTTTAAAGATACCTAGAAGATGAGGTGACTAAGCTCCCATTACCCCTAACTTATCATTTTAAAAGTGCAGAGTTTATCAATCAAGCCCAAGATGACTATGATGTGTTAACCAAAGTCACTACCAATTTTAGTGCACTAACAATTTGCATGATCTCTAGATGAGAAGAATAAGAATCGCTTTAGACTTCATTAATCCAACTATGCAATTCTAGCACCCATGGCGTAATTGACAAGTTTGAGAGATTCCTTAGCCACTCAAATCTCTTACAAAGTAATGCAATTTAAATATCCCCCTGCATGTTGATGTCCATGATATCTATGGGAAGCTATGTATAAAATAGGTGACTTTTTACCATATGTCAAGTAGTAACATATGTTTATATCATTTGCACTCATAATGCTTGTCCTATCACTTAAACTATCATCTTAGCACTGGCTTTCATCATTCTTGCAATACTTGTTTATTTTTGATAATTTTTCATTTATTATTTAAGACACCAAAAGATGAGATTGATAGTCCAAGTAGTGCTTACCATGAGGCCAAATCCAAAGGTACCCTTAATGTACTAACCTAAAATGATCCTGAGGATGAAGAAATTCTGTCAAATCTCCAACACCTGATTGAATAAGGAGAAAGGCAATCCATAGCTAAAAAGGAGCCAGTTAAAGTGGTTAACTTAGGCATTGCAAAAAGTAGGCAAAAAGTTGAAATCAACACAAGACTTTCCCCAAAAAGTAGGTAGAGTATGGTTCAATTATTTGAAGAGTACATAGATGTACTTGCCTAGTCTTACTAGGACATGTCAAGTTTGAACACTGATATAGTAGTGCATAACTCTTGTTGAAATTAGAATGCATGCTTATATGATAGAAATTTAGGAGAATGAAACCTAATGTTTTGTTAAAGATCAAAGAGGATGTCAAAAAGCAACTAGATGTAGGCTTCTTGCAAGTGTTAAACTCCTTAAACTAGGTAGCCAACATTTTACCAATGCCAAAAAAAGATGACAGGGTCTACATATGTGTAGGCTATAAGAACCTGAATAAGGCAAGTCCTAAAGATAACTTCCCATTGCCACATATTGATGTTCTAATAGATAACACAATAGGTCATTCAATGTTTTTCTTTAAGGTTAATATACATATTTATCCATAACTATTCACGTAATCACAAATCTAGTTTATATTTGTAAAAGTAATAGTTTGGATATCTTGGTAATTTTTCCATAACAAATCTAGCCAACTGTTAAATTCATAAGACAAATTTATTAACTCAACTGACAAGTCGACTAAGATGGAAAGAGAGCTTATATGAAATAAAGATAAAATGATAACAAGGTTCCATGTAAGACCTAACCCATATAAAGCTTAAATAAAATTTTATAGTATTATTATTATTATTTAAAAGTAAACTAAATAAAATGAAGCTAAAGAATTAAGTTTGTTGCCTCTTCAATAATAAATAAGATAGAAAATTAAAAACTCTAAGTCTACAATCTATTTCTTTGTCCTTGGCTTGCTTTATCTGCTTCTTGTTTTCTTTTCTTTATCATTGGCTTTCTCTCCACTTCTTAAGCAAGCTCTCCTTGCACTTTCTCTTATGGAACTCCATCATGTTGTCCTCTTTCCTTTGGCAACCCTTATTAGCATCAATGATGACCTTGTAGCAATTTTAGTGAACCTCAGTTTTAGAATTACGCTTCAATGGCATGGCTAATAAAAAGCTATTTTTGTATCAAGTTTTTGGGGGTGGACAAACACTAGTGGATTGATTAAGAAATCAAAAGGGCAAAGAAAGTGGAAAAGGAAACAAAAAGGGTGGGAATGTAAAGGATTGAAAAAGAAGGGTTTAAGCTTTGATAAGTGGTGGGATTCAATATTTAAGGGTTTGAATACTCAATTGAGCTAGTGTAGATAATCTGACAAATCCCTTATACTAAGATGAGAAAAAGCTTACAAGAAGCCAAGAAGGAAACTCTCAAAGGATATGAGGTCAAGGAAAGAGCAAACACTAGTTTGTCTCTGAATCATTTGATAATTGTCATGATATTTGTTTTTTTATTTTTTTATTTTTCAATATATAGTAGGTCATGAATATTATTATTGATCATTAATTTAATTTTATGTATTTTTATTTTTTTAATACATAATAGGTTATGAAATTTATTACACCTTATTCCTTTAATTTTAAATAATAATAATATTTTAAAATTTTATTTGGGCTTTACATGGGTTAGGTTAACCTCAATGACAATACACCTTATTGTCATTTTGTCTTTATTTACACATCAAATCTCTTTCCATCTCAATTTGACACATCAACTAAGTTAATAGATCTATCTTACCAATTTAACAGTTGACTAGATTTGTTATTCAAGAATTACCAAGATTACTAAATTATTACTCTTACAAGTATATACTAGATTTGTAATTATGTGAATGGTTATGAATAAATATCTATATTAACCCTTTTCCTTTATGGATGGGTTTTTAAGGCTATAATCAAATTAGGGTGGCACTTGATGAGATGGAGAAAATAATGTTCATCATGATATGGGGGACCTTCTTCTATAAGGTCATGTCATTTGGTCTAAAAAATGCAAGTGCCACCTATCAATGAGCAATTATCACTTTATTGCATGATATAATGCATATAGAAATTGAGGTCTATGTCATAATCACCAAATATTGAGTAGGTGACAATCACTTAGTAGTTCTCAAGAGGTTTTTCAACTAATTAAAAAATTTCAAATCAAACTTAATGTAGTCAAGTGTACTTTTAGGGAAAACTCTGGCAAATTGTTAGGCTTTATAGAAAGTCAAAGAGGCATCGAAGTTGATCCCGACAAAATTAAAGTCATACAAGAAATGTCCACCTTCTAAACCAAAAAAGGTATGGTGATTTCTAGGAATGATCAATTATATTGCCAGATGTATATCCCAATTAACTTCAACATGAAAATCTATATTTGGAATATTTTGGAAAAGTAATTTAAGGCGATGGGATGATCGATGTGAGGAAGCCTTCAACAAAATTAGCAATTATCTTTTCAACCCTTTGGTTTTGGTGCCACCAATCCTGTACTAACCACTTATATTGTATCTTATCATATGAGAGTGACATATGGGTTATGTCTTGAGACAATATGATAAAATAGGTAGAAAAAAAAAGGTCATTTATTACCTCAATAAGAGATTCACCAATCATGAGGCTCAATATTCACATTTGGAAAGAATTTGTTGCTTTCTGGTGTAGACAACCCACCAATTTTGATAGTATATGTTAAACCACACCAACTAACTTCTCACTAAAGATAATCCCCTTCCATACATCTTTAATAAGCTAGTACTATTAGGACAGGTGGCTTGCTAACAAGTTCTCTTATCAAAATATGATATTTAATATGTTAATTGAAAAGCCATCAAAGGTAGTGCGATAGCAAACTTTTTGGTAGATCACACCATTCTTAATTACAAGCTTGTATAGTTTGATTTCTTGGATGAAGAAATCATCATTGTAGATCAAATTCTAGAAAATGGTGACCAAACAATAAATAGATGACAAATGTGGTTTGATGGGCATCCAATGCATTAAGGCATGAAATTGGAGTAATCTTTATTTCTCTTGAAAACATGCAATATCTAATTGCAATAAAATTGGAATTTAACTACACTAACAACATGGTGGAATACAAGGTATGCACAATGGGTTTACAATATACCTTAAAGATGAAAATCAAGAATCTTAAAATATATGATGACTCAACTTCAATGATCTATTAACTATTGGGTGAATGGGAACTGTGAGACTATGAGCTTGTTTCCTATCACTTATAAGCTTGTTCCTTATCACTAATATATAAAAAATTTAATAGTGCAATTCAACCATGTCACTTTTGGCCATATGACTTGAGAGAACAATCAAATCGTCAATGTTTGGCAACTTTGGCAGAAATTTACAAAGTTGATTTTAAAGCCAATGCCCTGGTGATCTATATTGATATCCACTACACTCTGACACACTACATGCATATAGAATAAGAGATGGATGACAAGCCATGGTATTATGATTTAAAATATTACCTTAAAACCCAAGAGTAGCCCAAAAACGCAAGAATGATAAAAGAATTTCGCAGAGATTGGTAATGAATTTCTTCTTTAATGGAGACATCCTTTAAAAATGTAACTATAACTTAATCTTATCACATTGTGTGGATACAACTAAGACAGAAATAATCATGAAAAAAATACATGAAGGGTTGCGTAAGTCACAAATCGGTGGTTATGCCATGATCTAGAAAATATTTAGGGCAGAATACTCTTGGTTAACCATGGAATTAGATTACTTCTAACACACTCAAAAATGTCATGAATGTCAAATAAATATAGATAAACTACATGCAACACCTACACCATTGCACACTATGACATGCCATGTCCTTTCCCAATGTAAGGGATGGATGTAATTGGTTCCATTATCCTGAAAGTATCCAATAGGCATTCATTAATCCTACTAGCAATTGACTACTTCACAAAATGAGTCGAAACAGCATCCTATGCAAATGTCACCCATAAAGTAGTCACTAAATTCATCAAGAAAGATATCATATGTCGTTATGGTGTGCCAAAGTGGCTAATCATAGATAATGCCACCAATCTAAATAACAAAGTGATGACTAGCCTCTATGACCAACTCAAAATTAAGCATCACAATGTTATCCCATATAAACCAAAAATAAATAGAGCAACTAAGGTAGAAAATAAAAATCTCAAGCGAATTATTGAAAAAAATGACAATTACTTATAAAGATTAGTATGAGATGTTGTCATTTGCCTTGTATGAATTTGCACCACCATAAGTACCTCCACAAGGGCAAACCCATTTGCATTGATTTATGGGACTAAGGTAGTCTTACCTCTAAAAGTTGAAATTCCTTCTTCAAGAGTTTTGATGGAAGCAAAATTGGAAAAGGTAGAATAGGTCTAAATTAGTTGCACCATGAATAATGGCTTTCTCTTAAACCCTAACACAAATGCAATTGATATGATTGTATTTATTTGATTGACATTCCAATAGGCATACTAAAAATAAATACAAAGGTCATGCTCGAAGTTCAAGCTAAACTGGCTGAGGTAGCATATGGGATTGGTCAGTCAAGAACTAATACTATTCAATGAAACCATTAGGATGAATATAGCCTACAGGAAGGAGGGAGAAGTTACTGAGGAAGAGATAGTTGCAGCCTTAGAAGCATCGAATGCTCACAATTTTATTATTTCCTTACCATAAGGCTATGACACCTCTATAAGCGAATGGGGAGAGCAATTTTCTAGCGGATAGAAGCAAAGAATAGCCATTACAAGAGCAATACTAAAGAATCCTAAACATCTTTTGCTTGACGAGGCAACCAGTGCGTTAGATGCAGAGTCAAAGAGGATAATACAGAATGCATTAGATAGTGTGATAGTAAACCAAGCCACGGTTATTGCTCATTGCCTTACCACCATTAGAAATGCTGACATCATTGCTTTAGTAAAGAATGGTGTGATTGCTGAAAAAGGAAGGCATGAGGAGTTGATGAAGATCCACAATAGGGCTTACAAATCTTTGGTTACACTTTATGTGAGTGCAACATATATAAATAGAAGAAGCAGGCAGGAGGCTTTTCTGCCACCATTAGTTCTAACGGAGGGAGTTTAAAATGGTCTACAAAATGATGTCCAACAACAAGTGGCAAGCAAAGACAATTGAAATAAGAGATGCCAATGCTAAAAGTTTTCGAAGCATGCTAGTAGGTCTTGCCTCTGTATTAAATATTATCTAGTGATAGCTGAATTGTGGTTTTTTTTCATAATTAAGTCAACTTATTAGGTTGAATAGCTTGACATGTGTCTCTTTTGATTAGATTTTCTTATTAGGCTGATTATTCTGTTCCTAATAAATCAATAGTGTCCATATTCTATAAAAACTAAAAGTGTTAATAGTCTTTGTATATATAACAGTTTAATTTTTCAATTTTCATTATTCTTCATAATTTATTTAATAAATGTTGAGTGACACAAATTTGAATTCCATCCTTATTTTTCCTTTTAAGCAAAAAATTGAATTCCATACTTATCCTAAAGTTTCAATTTCCTAAACTAGTAAATCATAGATATCAATGAACCTTAAATCTTCTACTCCTTGCTTTCTTGGAACACCATTTTGAGTATAGCCCATCATTATAGATTATTGTTATAACTTGAAATGAACTGATCTACATTGCTATTTGTGGTTTCATGTGTCCATCCTTTGCAAAAATTGCCTCTGTAATAGTTTTAGAAAAGAGAATTACATTTGATGCTTTTATAGAAGAAAAGATTTTGTATTTACTTCGAGGTTGTTGCCTACTTCCTAACGATTATTAAAGAAGTAAGGTGTTTCATTGCATATTTATTGTTTATGTATATTTGGCAATGAATGCAATATTTATTTGTTGTTCATTGTTTATTGTTTTTGCATATATGGTGTTTTGGTTGCAATACTCAAGTTACAAGAAACTTAATTCACATATAGACTAATATGTATCTAATTTAATCTACATCTAACCTAATCTATTTATTGGGAATCCAAATCTTTTGTAGCATTCAATATTCATATAAACATGACACATAACACAACACGAAGGCAATAAGTAAATTTAAGAACATGTCCAATACTGCGATATAAGGTATTGCTACCTACATAAATGCATAATTTAGCAAAAATAATTAGGCAAAATATGGCTTCCTAACAACTCTAGAAAACAATTTGAGAATAGTATAAAAAACCATGAAATGACAATTATCTATGAAATTCTCAATGAATATGAACCACCTTCTTCACCAATAAGGGTTAATATAGAGAACCACCACGAAAGCCAACATGTAAACGAGGTAGGTTGCCATGAAACTTACTAAGAAGGACATAGGATCAACAATGTCACACCATTTTCCATTGCTTGCATCAGAAGATGGTGGCAATTTTGGCAAGTCAGTACTGCAACTCATATATAATGGAGGTCCACAAAGAATTAGATTTCCTTCATAACTTGTGTTATCAAATGTGCCAAACTATCTCTTCATGTCTGGAAGTTTAGTTGAAAAGTTATTGTAAGATACATTAAAAACAGCTAGAAAGTTCAGACTAATCAATTCTAATGGAATTTCTCCACTCAATTTGTTGTAGGAAAGGTCGAGGCTCTCTATTTGCCCTAAATTTCCCCAAGTTCTTGGAATTGACCCAATCAATTGATTATGAGACAAGTTAAATGCTTGTATACCGCTAAAATTTCCAAGTTCTATTGGTATTTCTCCTATTAGCTTGTTAAAAGACAAATCTAGACCAGACATCAATTCAAGAAGGCTATCATTGCATATTTTGGATATAGTTTTTGTCACAAAATCAACGTGTGTGTGTTCCACATAAGAAGCAACTCTCTCTTCAAGTGAGAAAACATCGGTCCTCAAATTACTCTGAAAATTGTAAGACAACCCAGAAGACATTGCAAAACTCACACTAACTTGTGCCAAATCAGGTGTGATTATCTTCCCAAAAGAGATGCAACTAAAACAACTTGGTATTAGTCCAGAAAAAGAGTTATGTGAGAGATCCAATATGCCGAGTTCATTTAACCGACAAAGTTCTTCTAGTAGCAAACCACGCAAATTATTCCCTCCTAGATAAAGAACTCTCAAATTGGACAAATTCCCAATTAATTTTGAAATTCCACCAGACAAAAAATTATTTGCAATATTTAACATCATCATATTGGAAGAGTTGAATAATTTTTCTGAAATTGTACCTGTGAATCCATTGCCTTCCAAATTCAAATGATGTACATGTGATGACCAATTTAAGCAAAAAGGAATAATGCCCGAAACATTGTTTTAAGAAATATCAAAAAGGTATAACTGGGACATGGATAGTTCACACGGAAATGTTCCTTCAAGTGCATTATTTGCCATGTTGAGAAAAAATAAACTCAGATTCCCAATGAAGTTAGGAATTTCACCTGATATGAAATTGCCACTCATATCCAAAAGAGATAGGCTTAGGTAACGAGAGATCTAATTTGACGGAGTAGCAGTAAACCGATTTCCACCAAGTTGCAAGTACATCAATGAAGTTTGATTAGACTTTGTCTTTGGCACTTCACCACTTAATCCATTGTTTGAGAGCAGCAAATATATCAAATTAAAGGAATTTGTTAACAAAGTGTCTAGAATTTCTCCTAAAAACTTGTTGCTGGATAAATCTAAAGAAACCAAATAGGGCATGCTTCCAAAAGAGAATGGAATGCCACCATTAGAAGCATTTGTCGAAAGATTAAATGCTTCTACAAGTGGAATAATACTGCTAATATTTTGTTAAAGCTTTCCATGGAAGTGATTGTCTGAGATATCTATCTCCATTATGGCAAAACTAGAATTGGAGGATAAATGAAATGAACCCACAAAAACGTTATTTCTAAGACTTAAAAACTCCAATTGGGTATTGTTTTCAAGCAACCAATTAGGGAAGGTTCCATTGTGGGAGAGATCGATGTCTCTCAGGTCAGTTTGGTGAGTGAGAAATTAGGGAATATTATTAAGTCTACAATTTGGCATCGCAATAACCATAAGCTGATTTGTAGGTAGCCAGTCATATGAATAGTGAGTTTGGACCTCTAGCTTCTGGTTATTGCTTGATAACATTAACACTTCAAGGTTTGTGTGGTTGGTAATTGAGTAAAAAGAGAATAAACTTGAAAAGAGATTATTTCTAAGACCAACATACTCGAGGGATCTAAGAGTAGCAATTGGAAAGGATGAAATGTCTCCTTCAAGTTTGTTTGATGGCAAGTCTAAGAGTCTAAGAGATGTGAAATTGTCAAGACAAGATGAAATAATTCCACTTAGATTATTATTGCTGAGATCCAACTCTTGAAGGTTCTTCAATGCACACAAACCTAAAATAGAAGATTGTACAATATCTAGCATTTTCCACAAAAGAGGAATTTTGTGCATTGGTAAAGAGTTAATAGCTACTTTCTTGGGCTAAGGATCCATTCAACTTGTTGTAAGCTAAGGATAAAGTTTTGAGTGAAGTCATATGACCAAGATTTATCCCTAAAATAAAATAGATGTAAAAAAAAAAAAGAAAAATAAAAAACAATAGATTACAACCGTGCAAAAATTCAGAAAAATACAATTCTAATTTAGCATTTGACAAAATATTTCAATTCAAAAACTCATAATTTGACGCTAGGTTCAACCATAGAGACTTAAAATTGGTCCAATGTCAATGATAAAATACAATATTCGATGATATAATCAAAAACTTATACAAAATGTTAAATTCCTAGTAAATATAAAGGATACTATTAAATTGAAGGGAAAAAAATGAAAAGACAAAAAAAGAAAAGATTAGAAGTTAAATTTGAACTAATAATAAATTTAGAAAGATAAGGGTTTTGATAGTTTTCATATAAATTAAAAGAGCAAGCAACACCTGCTAATGTTGCTAAGGAACCATTTAGATCATTCCCAGAAAGATCTAAAATTTTTAAACTTGTTAAATCTGCAAATTTATATTAAGAAGAAAATAAATTAAGTTTTGCCAAAAAAAAAAAATTAAATTCATTGTCACTCTAAGGGTACTATAACTCTCCAAGAAAAGAAAATAACGAAAAAATTAAATTCAAATAGCTCTTGCAAAAACGAATGCTTTCAAATTGTTTCGGGCAAAATTCAGTATCCTAAGTGATATAAGGGCATATATAAAGGGTAGGATGTTACTATTAAATCTATTGAGTTTTAGATTAAGTACTATCAAATTTAGTGAAAGTCTTTTTATCTCCTTAAGTTATAAGTTCTCTTTTTAACCTTACTTTCTACAAATTATCTCAATGTCTCATTTTTTAAAAGTTAATTATAAAATTATATTAAATTTCTAATAGTATTTTTCTTAGTCCTTTCATTTTTTTAATTTGTAATTTGTATTTGTATAAACTACAAATATTAAAAAAGAAGAATTTATAATTATTAGTCAAAATTTGTATAAATTACAAATTAAAATTATATTAAATTTTAAATTATAATTTTGTTGTGAAATAAAATATGAAGTATTTCAAAGTTTAGGGGTACCTTATACAAAATATTAAATTCCTAATAAATGTAAAGGATATCATTAAATTGAAGAAAAGAAACAAAAAAATAGAGAAAAAAAAGATTAGATGTTAAATTTGAACTAATAATAATTCAATGAAATAAGGTTTTGATAGTTTCCACATGAATTAAATGACATCTTTAAAGATTTCACTTTATTAGATTGATTATTACATCTTTGATTTTTTTTTTTATAAAAATTTTACTTTTTTACTCTTATAATTATTGTTATTAATTTAAAATTATTTACCTTATATTTATTTATAATAATAATATAATAAATTTCTAAATTTAAGAAAAAAATAAATAACAAAATATTTTATATTAAATTAATCAAAAAACTTTAAAAATGTAAAAAAAATTGAAACATTTTGAAAAAATGCAAAGTTTTTCAAAATTGTACTTATGGTCATATAAAAAAACAAAAATTGAATAATATTTTATAATTTTAATTTTTATTGTGCCTTTGTCAAATATATATTACAAATATTGAAATTTTAGAATAAATAAGAAATACTATTTTTTTAATATTTTAATTTAATTTTTTTACAACTAATTATTTATAATATTATTTTACATTATATTAAATTTAAAATTTAATAATATATTTTATTTTTAATTATTTAAAAAATTTTAAATCAACAAACAAATGAAAAAAAACATATAATAAATAATTACTCAAAGGCCTAGTTCAAGTGCTAACATTAAGGTATATTGGATATCATAATTTATATTAAAAATGGTGTTTTTTTCTTTTTGTTATATGAAAAGGAAAATGATACCTTTACCGACGGAGAGAAAAATGCAAATAATGTTTTTTTTTTTAATTTAAAGCAAGAGAGAGGGAAGCTAAATGTCACAGGGAAACTTCTTCTCCAGCCCATCAAACATGTGGGAAGATAAAAATCGGGCTAGGATGAACTTCCCTAGGCTATTACCATTGCCCAGCCCTCTTTGCTGCCCAAATCCAGCAAGAGAAGGTTCCGAAAGCATGCAGAAAAGTCTACATGTAGAGACTTCCAGCAAATTGCACTATGGCAGCCTAGAAAATTCCGGAAGGGGGCAAATCTCCAAGGCACCCTAGAACCTTCTTGAAGGGACCTCTTGGATGCCTTTTCTAGAACATTCATTGTAAATATTCTAGATAGTCATTTGTAGCCACACATTGAGGAGGTAGAGCAACTATAAATAGGTCACTCCTCTCACTTGTAAAAACACCTCTGCACACCTCTGCATACCTCTGCATATCTTTGCACACCTTTGCATACTCAATACAAGCTCACTTGCAAATCTCTCTTGTACTCTCTCTTCATACGGCTATCGCAAGTCCTTACTTGCCGCTCAACGCTTTCCACTGATTCTCTCAAACTCTCCAAGGCTTACTTAGCTCGTCTTCACACGCAAGATCGGCTAAGTGTCGCGCGGGTTAACACGTCCAAAGCCTAACTCCGTGATAGGTGGTATCAGAGCCAAGGTCCAAACCTATTTGTTCGTTGTTTGCTGAGATTGCAAGCATGGCAAGCGAAGAAGGATTTGTTGCAACCACCGTGGAGGAGCAACACACAGGGGAACAATCTTGTGGGCATGAGGTGCAGCGTGCCCCTGCCAAGCGTAGCAAATCCAAGGCTCCAGCAAAGGAAACCATGGACACTCGTGTTGTTGGCTTGAAGCGGAGTGTCACTGATATAAGCTCCGTTATAGGCAACCTCAGCGATCAAGTCGACAACTTGATCCATGAGACTGCAGAGATCACGCGGGCTGCCAAAATCATGATCGAGGAATTTGGTCACTCGTTTAAGGGAGAACTACGCTCCCTGAACCAAGATCTGTCTAGCCTACGTGAGTTCGTTGAAGGAGAGATTCACGACCTGCGTAGGGAGATGGATTCGCTGCATCAAAGCAGCTCACTCACAGCTAGTACTGCTGCGACTACTAGCACCACGACAGTACGTGGTTTGAAGGTCCCAAAGCCTGCCATGTACAATGGCACACGCAATGCCACTGTCGTGGAAAATTTTCTGTTTGGCCTTGAGCAGTACTTCGAGGCCATGAGGGTTGTCGACGACCTTGCCAAGGTGGGCAACGCCCCTATCTTCTTAAGAGATGCTGCCCAACTTTGGTGGAGATGGAAGCACTCCGAGAGGGAGAAGGGCTTGTGCATCATCAACACATGGGAGCAATTCAAGGCCGAGGTACATAGGTACTTTGTCCCTCACAATGCAGACAGCGAAGCGAGGGGAAAGTTGCGTCGCCTAACTCAGACAGGTAGTATTTCTGACTACATCAAGGAATTCACTACCCTTATGCTTGAAATCAAGATGTCCGATAGAGAGCTTCTCTTCTACTTTAAAGACGGCTTGAAAGACTGGGCGAGAGTTGAGTTGGAGAGGCGTAATGTGCAGACTCTGGATGCTGCCATTGCTGCTGCCGAAACCTTTGTCGACTACTCCACCCACTCCAAAAGCAAGAAGCCAAACTCTGGCAAAAGTGGGGGAGAGAAAATCAGACAGATGAAGGAGGATTCTGGCTGCAACGAGGGTGGACAGCAGAGACCCTCAAATGGTCGTCCCAAGCATGAGAAGAAGTCTGCTACTACGCGCAACCAAGGTAATCTCCCTAGTCCTTGTTTCATTTGTGATGGACCACACTGGGTGAAAGACTGCCCCAAACGTAAAGCAATGAATGCTATGATGGCGGTATTTGACCCGGAGAAGGCCAACGAGAAGCCCCAAGCTGACATGGGATCTATCCAACAATTGGGTATCATCTCAAAACGTGCCTCACCAGCAGTCTCTAAGGAGAAGGGACTGCTATACGCTGACATTGTCATCAACGACAAAGCAGCTTGTGCGATGCTCGATACGGGAGCGACGCACAACTTCATAGATGTGTAAGAGGCCAATTGAATAGGCCTCAAACTGATTAAGGGAATTGGCACCATCAAAGCGGTGAACTCGGAGGCAAAAGCTGTCCAAGGCATAGCACAAGGAGTAGCCGTCCAAATTGGCGAATGGACCGGTAAGTTAGACTTTACCATTATTCCCATGGATGACTTTAAGGTGGTGTTAGGTCTTGCATTTTTCTGCAAAGCATCAGCTTTTCCCATTCCTGCCTCAAAATCTCTTATGGTCATCAACAATCACAAGATCCGCATAGTCCCCTTGAAGCATAAGGAGAAGTCTCAACCATCGATGATTTCTGCCTTGCAATTCAAGCGGGGTCTCAAGTCGAGTCCATGCTATGTGGCTACTATAAGGGAGTTGAGCGATGGGGAAGACGTAGCAGCACCAACTCCAGCATTGCCGCAACCCATCCAGGCCGTCCCTACCAAATTTAAGGACGTCATGCCTTCCGAACTGCCGAAGAAGCTTCCACCAAAGTGAGATGTGGATCACCACATTGAGCTGGAACCTGGTGCCAAACCTCCTGCTATGGCCCCTTATCGCATGGCACCTCCGGAGCTCGCTGAATTGAGGAAGCAGCTCCACAATCTAATCAATTTGGACTACATTCGACCATCGAAAGCCCCTTTTGGTGCCCCTGTCCTTTTCCAGCATAAGAAGGTCCTGGAATTGCGACCTTTCCTGGGGCTTGTCAACTACTGTCGTCGGTTCATTAAGGGCTACTCTCCCATAGCAGCACCCTTGACCGACCTATTGAAGAAGAACCACACTTGACATTGGACGAATGAATGCCAAGCTTCCTTCGAGAGATTGAAGCGAACAATCCCCAAAGGGCCTGTTATGGTGCTCTTGGACTACGAAAGACCTTTTGAAGTCCACACCGATGCATCCAACGTTGCTATCGGCAGAGCCCTAATGCAACATAGGCATCCTACTGCCTATGAAAGTCGCAAGCTCAACGACATGGAGAAGCGGTACACCATCCGAGACAAAGAGAAGACAGTTGTTATCCATCGCTTGCGCACTTGGAGACGTTATCTCCTTGGAAGAAAGTTCGTGATCGCGACTAACAATGTTGTGACAAACAACTTCCAAGTACAGGAGAAGCTTCATCCCAGCAAACCTCTTTGCCAGACCAAGAGGTTAAGTGGAGATGGAAAGACCAGCAAACATCTGCTGATCACCCTCAACAATGTAAGCCCGAGACTACGACGAGGACGTCGCAGCATTAAGTGGGGGAGGATGTCACGGGGAAACTTCTTCTCCAACCCATCAAACATGTGGGAAGATAAAAATCGGGCCAGGATGAACTTCCCTGGGCTGCCAGCATTGCCCAGCCCTCTTTGCTGCCCAAATCCAGCAAGAGAAGGTTCCGGAAGCATGCAGAAAAATCTATATCTAGAGACTTCCAGCAGATTGCACTATGGCAGCCTAGAAAATTCCAGAAGGGGGCAAATCTCCAAGGCACCCTATAACCTTTTTGAAGGGATCTCTTGGATGCCTTTTCTAGAACATTTATTGTAAATATTTTAAATAGTCATTTGTAGTTACACATTGAGAAGGTAGAGTAACTATCAATAGGTCACTCCTCTCACTTGTAAAAACACCTCTGCATACCTCTGCATATCTTTGCACACCTTTGCATACTCAATATAAGTTCACATGCAAATCTCTCTTGTACTCTCTCTTCATACAGCTATCGCAAGTCCTTACTTGCCGCTCAACACTTTCTGCTAATTCTCTCAAACTCTCCAAGGCTTACTTAACTCGTCTTCACACGCAAGATCGGCTAAATGCCGCGTGGGTTAGCACGTCCAAAGCCTAAATCCGTGACATAAAGCCCTGCATAAAACCTGCCCTTTTCCCTCGACGCCCCCACAGCAGCCGCAGAGAAGCAATATTGTTAGTGAAGAAACTGATGGGTGTGTCCCAGATAAGCCAGAGGTTTTGATACAATGAGATATCTCACGGAGAAGCTTTTTCTTGGGGGTTTGATCTATCCCTTTCAAAATGTTGTTTTTTTTTGGTTCTCATTTCTGGGTTTTCTGAGTTTATTGTATTTTATTTTATTATTATGATTCTCACTGAATGCTATTTTTATTTGCTTATTTTAAGATTTTTACTTGTTGGGGTTTGGTTTTTTCAAGTGGGTTGTCCAAAACTCTTTTTGAAGTCAGAAAGGGATGATTATTGGGCATTTTTGTTTTGAACTCACGTGCAAAGAATTTTCAAGCTCGTTTCAACTCTCAGGTATTGTATTATTCCTGCTTATTTTTAGATGTGAAGCCTTTTTTCCCGTTTTTTTCTTTTTTCTGTTCTGTGTTGTCTTCTCTGTATTTGTTTCTCCAATGAGCTATTTGTTCATGTTGTCTAACTTTTGTGGTCTCTTTGAATCGAACATAGGTTATACTTTACATCCAGCAGTCCCTTTTTTTTTCCTTTGTAAACCTTATAATCAACAATATTAGTGAAGAAGCGATGACCACAATAATTGATTGAAACACGCATAGGGAAATTCTCATGAGTATCTGAAATTGCAGAGAAGTAATATTTTGTAAGTACCAGGTTTGACTCAAATTAGCTCCTAATAATAAAATGACATTCATTATGCTAATGAGGTTGTTTTCACGTGGCTTCGCATGATTTAGTATCATTATGATTTTTTTATCAATGATAAAGTTATGTGGATTTACTTGATGCTCTTTTCTCTAGTGAGGATGTTTTTTTTATCATCATTTGCATTGTCTGCCTGATTTTATTTTGTTAGTGAAATGTGTGGAGTTTGTGACATCTTCTATCACATTTGGTTGTTCATTGCTTGTTATTTTTAAACAAGTTTATTTCTTTGTCCTTATCCATATTTCCTTAATTTGGGCAGTGAAGGACTTGTATCTAGCTTCCTCTCCGGTTTTGGGCTGTTGCATCATAATCACAGAATGGGGGCTGTGATAAATGCTCTTATTTTACAGCCAGGTTTTATTGGATCCGACTAATGAAAGGTTCAGTCATGATATTCCAAATTATGATCGTCCATATGAGACAAGTGATAATTTGCTTCATTCTCCTAACTGAACTGGTGAGACTTATTCGGTGCTCCCATCAAGTGCTCTTCAGCATTGGTACAAAAACTAGCAAGAAAAATGAAGGCATAAACTGACAGCAAACACTTTTGGTGCAGCTATCAGATATTGGCCTCACTGGAGGGTTCAGCTCTGGTTGGAGAAGATTGGTGCTAGAGAACCATTTTCAGGTAACCTGGCTACCTGTTGGAGCAATATCAAAGAAGAAGAAGCACTTGAGAGATACGAATTGGTAACAGGAAATAATATTTTGTTTCCTGAATTTCAAGTGTATGGTGAGGACAATAAAGAAAACAGTTGGCTTGCTGCGTCTCCAGACGGGGTGGTTGGCAGGCTTGTTTATGAGTTGCCTTCAAGAGGAGTGCTGGAGACAAAGTGTCCATTGTTTATGGTGATGTAAGTAGGGCAACACCTTGGAAACGGGTTCCTCTTCATTATATCCCACAAGCTCAGGGTTTAATGGAAATACTAGATAGAGATGGGATGGATTTCTACGTTTGGTCCCCTAAAGGGAGTAGTTTATTCAGATTATTCAGAGATGTAGAATACTGGGATTCATTAAGGATTGTACTTTCTGATTTCTGGCTGAAGCATGTTCAGCCAGCAAGAGATATGTGTAGCAGATATGTGATTACGGACCCCGTCAAACAATTACAAGCACTCAAGCCAGCTCCTAGGCATGAGTTAAGTTATTGTATGATTGTTAAAAGCAAAAGGGTTGTCGATGGCTCCAAGTTAGTAGTGCGCAAGATTGGTGGAAAATTGCAAGATTGAAGCATATGCATTTCTAACTCTGTTTCTCAAATTATCTAGTTTCTTTTTTTTTGGGTGGTAGCCAGATTCTACGATGCAAGTCACTGAATAGCATAATCTGGCAGTGGATGGAATGATCAAAGATTTTATCGAAAATTGGTGCAAAGAATTCATGTAAGCTTCTCCTCTTCCTTAGTTCATGCATATCTTATATTGAGCATTATGAAATTTGATCGTTGGAACTTCTCATGACCAATTGAGTTGCCTTCTTTTTTGGAATTAACATTCTTGAAAGTCCTTTTTTTCCCTGAACTCCAGGCATTGAGATCTATTTTGCAGAGATGCTCTAGAGTAGACACTTCTGATTTATAATTAGAGATTTTATTGTTTAGTAATTCCGGCCCTTGGCAACATAGGCCATCTCAAAAACAGAAAGTTAAATCCTTAAATAATTAAAATAGGATAGATACTTGGAATCATACAGAAATTTTGATAATGGTATTGATGCACCTAATGGGCTTCTACAATGTATACCCTTCTCTGTTTTTTACCCTTTAGCATCACAAGTAGCTGCCAAAATCTGATCATTCCCACATCACATAGTGCAGGAGACTCCCCATTTCATCACAATTGCAGTGCCAAATTTGTTCTCCGTCTCTCGCACATTCCCTGATTAGTCGGGTCCATAAGCATTCAAATACTGTCCTTTCTCCAAAATTTTCAGACTGAGAGTTGAGAAAAACATTAAGGAATATACAGCAAAAATCTAGCTAAAACAAATGGAAGAATGGTGACAACATGGCCCAGCAACAACAAGCTACATTCACTGTCAATTTTAACCTATTCTGGAGTTGTCTCTGCGGAAAACCAGGGTGTTTGCCCTGTTCATCATCACACGAAACCTGCTCCTCCAATTCACCACACGTTTTAAGATAATAAGCAGATAAACCCTTTGCATCCTGCCTAACTATAGGCCCAAGGTTGGTAACCATGTAAACTACAGCACTAGAGGTTCTTGTTCACACTTCGAGGTATAGTGTACTGATTGTTATCCAACATTTCATGGTATCTTAGATGGCATAAATCAACAAGTACCATGTAATGCGACACCCAATGTCTAGTGTTTCGGTTGTAATATTCAAGTTACAAGAAACTTAATACATATTTAGTCTAATCCAACTCTTTTCCAACATTCAATACTCATAAAAACATAACACACAATGCAACAACATCAATACAGTAAGTAAATTCAAGAAAAGCATGTTCAATACTCCACATAAAGTATTACTAACTACATATACATAATTTAGCAAAATAATCCAGCAAAATATGGCTTCCTAATGACTCTAGAAAATAATTTGGGAATAGTATAAAAAACTATAAAATGACAATCATCTATGAAATTCTCAATGAACATGAACCACCTTTTTCGCCAGTAAGGGTTGACATAGAGAACAGCCACGAAAGTCAACATGTATAGGAGGTAGGTTGTCATGAAACTCGCTAAAAAGGACACAGGATCAACAATGTTATGCCATTTTCCATTGCTTGCATCTGAAGATGGTGGCAATTCTGGTAAGTCAGTATTGCAATTCGTATCTAATGGAGGTCCACAAAGAAATGGATTTCCTTCATAACTTGTGTTATCAAATGTGGCAAACTGTCTCTTCATGTCTGGAAGCCTACCTGAAAAGTTGTTGTAAGATACATTGAAAACTTCTAGAAAGTTCAGTGTAATCAATTCTGATGGAATTTCTCCTCTCAATTTGTTGTAGGAAAGGTCTAGGCTCTCTATTTGCCCCAAATTTCCCCATGTTCTTGGAATTGATCCAGTCAACTGATTATGAGACAAGTTTATTGCTAGTATCGAGCTCAAATTTCCAAGTTCTATCGGTATTTCCCCTGTTAGCTTGTTAGAAGACAAATCCAGTCCAGACATCAATTCAAGAATGCTACCATTGTATATTTTGGATTGAGTTTTTGTCACAAAATCAACGTGTGCATGTTGCACATAAGAATAGGTTTCTTCTGCCGTCAAGAAATGATTGATCTCCAAATTACTCTGAACATTGTAGGACACCCCTTCAAGTATTCCCCAAGGCGAAATAAATTGTACCAAATCAGGTGTGATTACCTTCCCAAAAGAGATGCGGCTAAAACAACTTGGTATTGGTCCAGAGAACCAGTTATGTGAGAGATCCAATATGCTTAGTTGATTCAATCGGCAGAGTGCTTCTGATAACAAACCACTCAAATGATTCCCTCCTAGATGAAGAACTCTCAAATTGGACAAATTCCCAATTGAGGTTGGAATTTCACCGGACAGAAAATTATTTCCAATGTTCAACGTCATCATATCGGAAGAGTTGAATAATTTTCCTGAAATTGTACCGGTGAATCCGTTCCCTTCCAAATTCAAATGATATAAATCTGATGACCAATTTAAGCAAGAAGGAAGAGTGCCCGAAAGATTGTTTTGAGAAATATCGAGAAGGTATAAACCGGACATGGATAGCTCACACGGAAATGTTCCTTCAAGCGCAATATCTGCCATGTTGAGAATATATAAACTCAGATTCCCAATAAAGCTAGGAATTTTACCTGATATGACGTTGCCACTTATATCCAAAGATTCTAGGCTTGGGTAATGAGAGATCCAATTTGACAGAGTACCAGTAAATCGATTTCCACCTAGTTGCAAGGACCATAATGAAGTTTGATTGGGCTTTGGCACTTCACCACTTAATCCATTGTTTGAGAGTAGCAAAATTTCCAAATGAGAGGAATTTGTTAACAAAGTGTCTGGAATTCCTCCCGAAAACTTACTGCTGGATAGATCTAAAATGGACAAATAGGGCCTGCTTCCAATAAAGGACGGAATGCCACCATCAAAAGCATTTGCCGAAAGATTAAATGCTCTTACATTTGGAATAATACCGCCAATATTTTGTTGAAACTTTCCATGGAAGTGATTGTCTGAGATATCAATATGGCTTATGACAAAGCTAGAATTGGAGGATAAATGAAATGAATCCACAAAGGAGTTATTTTTAAGACTTAGAAACTCCAATTGGTTATTGTTTTCAAGCAACCAATTGGGGAAGGTTCCTGTGAGGTTATTGTGGGAGAGATCGATGTATCTCAAGTCAGTTTGGTGAGTGAGAAATTGGGGAATATTGTTAAGTCTACAGTATGACATCGCAATAACCTTAAGCTGAAATGTAGATAGCCAATCATATGAATAGTGAGTTTGGACCTCTAGTTTGTGGTTATTGCTTGATAACATCAGCACTTCAAGATTTGTGTGATTGGCAATTGAGTAAAAAGAGAATTGACCCGAAAAGAAATTATTTCTGATATCAACATACTCGAGGGATCTGAGAGTAGCAATTAGAAAGGATGAAATGTCCCCTTTAAGTTTGTTTGATGACAAGTCTAAGAGTCTGAGATATGTTAATTTTCCAAGACAAGATGGAATAATTCCACTTAGATTATTATTGCTGAGATCCAACTCTTGAAGGTTCTTCAATGCGCACAAATCTGAAACAAAAGATTGTATAATATTTAGCATTTTCCACAAAAGAGGAATTTTGTGCATTGGTAAAGAGTTAACAGCTACCTTCATGGGCTAAGGATCCGTTCAAATTGTTGTAAGCTAAGGATAAAGTTTTGAGTGAAGTTATATGGCCAAGATTTATCCCTAAAATAAAATAGATATAAAAAAAAGAAAAAAACAAGAGATTAAAATCGTAAAAAAGTTCAAAAAAATGCAATTCTAATTTAGCATTTGACAAAATATTTCAATTTAAAAACTCATAAGTTGATGCTAAGTTCGACCATAAAGGCCCAAAATTGGTCCAATGTCAATGATGAAATACAATATTTGATGATATAAGCAAAAACTTTTGAAGACCAAAGCATACATATGTTGTATAAGAGCCAATTCCTTGGCTTTGTGCTATATGCAGTTGAAAGGGAAAAGTTGTCCAAATAAATAACCTTATAGTTATTTTAGTTATTCATTTTTTATGTCATCATGTAATCAATGCTTTACAATGTTTATTGCCAAAAAAGGTTCTCTATTTACAAGGAAAGGCTAAGAATGTTTTTATAAACAATAGATGCCTACAATTCAATGAGATTTTGGAGAGGGAAAAAGTTTATGGGGGCAGCATTAAAAGAAATTGTGAGGGTAAAAGAAGTATTTTGTGAGACAACTTCAAAAATACAAATTATAGGGATCTCAAGTAAGTATGGGTAGCTTATACAAAATATTAAATTTCTAATAAGTATGAGGGATAAAAAGATTAAAGATTAAATTTGAACTAACAATAAATTTAGATGAATTAAATGAACCTTTTTGACACTTGCACTATTTAAACACAAAAAATCCCCATGAAAAAGAACAAGTAGTACTTGCTAGCATGGTTAGGGAACCACTGAGATTATTTGTAGAAAGATCCAAAATTTCTAAATTCTTCAAATTTGCTAAATCTGCAGATTTATATTAAAAGGAAAATAAATTGAGTTCTGCCAAAAAGAAATTTAATTAATTGTTGCTATAAGGGAAAATTAACGTGACTCTTGGGGAAAAGAACAAAACAAAACAAATTAAATTCAGAGAATTGTTGTACCTATTGCAGAAATCGATGCATCCAAATTGTTCCAGCCAAGATTCAGTGTCTTAAGTGATGTAAGGGTACTTAGAAAGGGTAGGATGCTGCTATTGAAGCTATTAGATTCTAGATTTAGTACTATCAAATTCTTCAACGATTTAAAACCTGCGACGCATAAAGTATTTAATGGTTATTTTTCCAAATGTATTTATAAGTTTACTTATCATATAAAATAAAAGCACACATAGCTCCAAAAGTTTCTAAAAAAACAACCAATATTATTTATTTTTTCTGAGGACAAAATAGGAAAAAAAAATAAAGCAAAAAGAAATTTCATTGTCTAAGTTACTCTTTATACAATAATTTTACATGGCAAAGAAGAGTTGAACATAAAGTTCAAGTAGTGCAAAAGAAGAGACATAAAAGAAGACAGGATTTGTAAAGTATTTTAAAGAGATATAATGTATGTTAATTGATTTTTAAAGTAAAATATAATGCAATGATTTTTTTAACTTAGAGTACTCTTTTCATCTTTTGAAGATTCTTTGTAATTTTCTCATTATATTAGTTTAGTTTGATTGGATAAATAAAAATTAAATTCAAATCTGTTGTCTTTCAAAAACTTGTAAATTGTGAATTTATTTCTAAAAATAATAAAAGAAAAAAAATTAACACGTGTTGTTTTTTGCTCTCCAATTTAGTCGAAGTGTTTTTGTCTCTCCAAGTTACAAGTCACAACTATCTTGAATTCTTTTCTTTACCTTTTACCTTACTTTCTACCAATTATCTCAAAGTCTCTTTTTTTTTTTTTAATAAACTATGAAATTATATTAAATTCCCAATAATACTTCTCTTAGTCCTTTCATTTTTTTAATCTATAGTTTATATTTGTATAAACTACAAATTAAAATTATATTAAATTTTAAATTATAATTTTATAACTAATTATGAAATAAAATATGAAGTATTTCAAAATTTAGGGATAACTTATACAAAATATTAAATTATTAATAAATATAAAGAATATCATTAAATTAAAGGAAGGAAAAGAAATAAGAGAAAAAGAAAAAGATTATAGGCTAAATTTAAATTAATAATAGATTCATGGAAATAAAGGTTTTGGCTATTTCCACATCAATTAAAAGAGCAAGTAGTACCTGTCAGCGTTATTGGGAAACCACTTAAATCATTTCCAGAAAGATCCAAAATTTTTAAATTCTTCAAGTTTGCTAAATCTGCAGATATATGTTAAAGAGAAAATAAATTGAGTAAGAGAGACAAATTCTAAATTTCATCATCTAAGTTACTCTTTATATGGTAAATTTGCATGCCTTCTGTTGGTAAGACTCCATCCAAACCACAAAATGCAAGATTGAGATTCTTTAGAGATGTCACAGCACCCAACAATTTTAAACTGCTCTTTGTGATGGGGTTTTGTGTGAGATCCAACACCTCTAAATTTTGCAATCTTGATAGACCATCAACAATTCCTTCAAGATTCTTTAAACCACTGGAACTCAAGTCCAACTATTCTAAGTTTTCCAAAGAAGCTAGTTCTACCAAAAAAAAAATTATACAAATAAAAGTGTGTTACAATAACATAGCAATATGACTCTAGGGTAAAAGAAAAGAACAAAACAAAACAAAACAAATTAAATTCAAAGAATTGCCATACCTGTTGTGGAAATAGATGTCCCTAAATTGTTATCGCCAAGATTCAGTGTCCTAAGTGATGTAAGGGTACTTACAAAGGGTAGGATTGTGCTATTGAATCCGTTGCCTTCTAGATTCAGTACTATTAAATTCTTCAACACCTTAAAATCTATGACACATAAAGTGTTTAATAGTCATTTCTCTGTACACATTTATAAGTCTACTTATTGTATAGAATGAAATTAAAGAAAAAAACAAAAAGAAATTAAATAAAGTGAAAGAAAAGGAATGTGGAGCTAAAACTCAAATATGCAGATTGATGAGTTGTATGTTGCCTTTACCTTGGACATTTGGGGGACCGCTGAGATTGTTATAGCTTAAATCCAAGGTCTCCAAATGTTTGATAGCCTTTAACTCTGAGGACAAATTACAGTTGTTCCATAGGTAGATAAAGACATATACGTGCTAATTTCAAGCATGCATAGTTTAAAATAAAAAGGTTTTCACTCCATTGTAATAAGCAACAACAAGTTCACAATGATATGATCACCTCAAAGTTATTCCCTTGAAAACTAGCTCCTTGGGCAACTTGAGTTACCCAATAATTATTCCCATGACACAGGAAAAAAAACAATTTTTGGAATTAGACACATCAATGCAATTGAGCTTAACAAAGATAACTTCAATTTGCATCATAATTCCCAAATTAAAGTAAAGAGGAAAACCATACTTTACCCACCTTATATTTCATAAGACCAAATTAAGATGCAAATTCTAGTTTGTTCGCCTAAAAGGAAAAAAAAAAGAAAAACCCACAAATGTTGTTACCTGCAATATTGTGCAACTATTTTACAGATTACTACTATAATACAATGTTACAATATAAATTTCATTTTACTAACTTTATATTTTAATATAAACTTACTAGAACATTTCTAGTAAGACAAAAAATCCAGAGCCCAAGGGGGGGCATAATGGGTCAGGCGTGTGACGTTGCTGGGTAGCTGAGGGCAATAATTAAAAACTATAATAAATTAATAGTTAAAATAAGGTTTGTTAGATGAAAATTTTATAGATAAAAAGAGAGATAGAGAAAGGAGAAATAAATATCCCATGGAAGCTTCTAATGTTTCTACCTAATACCTTTTGAAAAAGAGAAAAAAACAAAGTGAGTTAGAAAGAGAGGGTTGTGTATGGTTGCAAAATGATTGCCTTTATGTATGGATATGACCATTGGTGTTTGAAAGTAGATGCTTGCCATTGCCACCCAACCCTATGGGTAGCACTAAAATGAACTAATACCATCGTATTATCGGTAAAAGTTTGATAAATTGGTTTGATAAAAACTTGTCTTGAAATTTAATATCAAATTTTTTTAATAAAAAAAATTAAATTTGAATAATAATAAATTCAACTCATTTAATTTTGTGAATAATTTTATTAAAAATCTTCTAAACTTTATTTTGTAAAATTATTAAAATAATTATTGTGTATAATTTTACTATTATATTTAGTTATATCCAAATTTTATTTTTGGTTATTAAAAATGGGGAATATGTCTAAGAGAGTGTTTGGTTTAACTTTTTGGATCGCAAAGTGCTCTACTTCAAATTCCTTTTCATGATTGCTTAAAAATGTTTTTTGTTAATAAAAAGTATAATTTAAAATTAAAAGAAATGAACAACTAAAATAATTAAATGAATTTATAAAAAAAAAAAAAGAAATGTTTGATGAAAGGGGTTGTTGTATACATTCCTGAGTACCTTTGACTGGGAAAAATCCTTCAAATCTATTATAACTTAGGTTCAGAGTCCTCAGAGATGTGATTTCAGTCAGGGACTGCAGGATATTGTTTTGGAAGTAGTTCCCTGGACTTCCAACTTCTTTAAACTGGATATCTTTTCAAAACCTACAGGAACAATTTTCTTGGTTATGCAACAAATCCCTTAAATAAATGTAGAATGATTATGTTTCTACCACTTAAAATGACCATGTTATGATTCAGGCATTTGCAATGGAGACAAGTTAATCTTATAAACATTTGAACCCATATATGATCATAACTTTTCCAATTAAAACATTAAAACAAAATTTAACTCAAAAATTTCTTGAATAACATGCTCTAACTTAGCTATGTATGCAAGTCTGTGTGGGTTTAGAATCTGCTGTGCACATGAAAACAAGAGGCAAAGAAGGAAAAGTAAAGAAGCCTAATATGTACCATGATTATGGTAGCAACCGGTAAACCGATTTCCATGCAAGTCAAGATTGCGCAACTCCTCAAAAGGAAGAAACAAGGACACATTTAGAAACCACCCATCTCTTGGGACGAGGCCAGTGTAATCGAGCAAGAGCTCAATCACTCGGCCTGTGGCGCTATGACACTTGACTCGTTCCCAGCTGCAGCAGTCAGACGCCAGATTATCAGTCCAGGAAGGAAGCACATGCCCTGTCCTCACCCCATTCGACTCAAAGTTGTCCCTGATACTTAATAAACCCAACCTCTCTTCGTCCAGGCAACTCTCATAACCACTTAAGCAAATTAAATTGATCAGAACCCACAACACATGTTTCCTGGTGAACCAGAACTCCATTGTCATGCAAATTAACAAGCACAAAAAGAAAAATCCAAAAGGTACCTTTTAATTTTTGCACTCACTGTATCCTAATTTCTGAGGCACGAACGCATATATAGAACAACGGATGGAAAGGAATCAATTTCGTAACGCCGGAGTCAGCAACACATGCCGTGTGATAAAAGTCAAGAGACTCAAGAGTATATTCTAATTGGGAATATATTTTAATTATACAACTTGCCAAACACGCCAAGACAAGAGTCTGCTAATCCATCAAAAAGGTCTTTGCCATAAGGTAATATTTTAAATAAAGATTATCAAGTCAACATAGGTATTCTTCTCTCCCTCCGCTTGCCATTTTGATTACTCATTTTAATCGAAGCATTTATGGGTCTGCATTGGATATGTCTAAAGTGATTGAAACATGTGGGGGCATTGCAGATTCTGTATTCGGATATCGATTCCTTAGCACCAATCTCTTATTTTCCAGATACTCATGGCAATTGCCTTTTTTTTTTTCAATTAATTTATTTTGAGGCCGGCAATTGCTTTCTTTTTTCTTTCTTTTTTTTTTTTTAACATTCTTCTTCTTCTTTTTTTTTTTTTTTTTTTCTGGCAAAGAAGATTGAATGAAGACACTAATTGTAACTTTATGTTTTACTGTGTGTGACTACCATGCATATGACACTGGGGGAAAACTATATACTTTTTCTTTCCTTATTTCTTTTTAATTTTTTTTAAATTTTGGTTTTTGGTGTGAGATGCTATAACACAACAATCAATCATCTTTCTTTTTTCCCTAGCAACAATTAATCATCTTTAATTTGATTGGTCATAAAAAAAAAAAAAGGTTCAAATCAAGCATCCTTAAAATGCTTATAGAATGTGAGTTTCATTCTACATGTGCCCAAAAAAATTCAATGCAAATTTATTTTGCTTTCCAATTTAATCAAGGTCTCAAATGTAGATTTCAAGAAAATTATTGTCAAAAGCATTAGTTTAAGGTATGTTTAGTATATGAATTACGATATTATAGCATATAAATAAGCTAATTTAATTTTATTATATAATGGGCTAGTCATATGTCATTATGATATGACAAGTGAAATAAAGTTTTAGGGAGATATACATAGCATTTTATAGACTTTGCATGTAAAATATAATGCAATGATTTCTTTAACAAATAATTGATTTTTTCATTTTGGTTCTCTTTTATATCTAATTTAGTTATTTAACCTAACCAAATTATGTAAACTAGAGATATAAAGAGGATTTTCATGTAAATGTAATACAATTTATTTTTTAAATTTGAAATATTTTTTCACCACTTACAATACTAAAATAATGTTTGAAAAAATGAGTTGTAACTTGTGAGATGCAACTTCTCACAATAATTAATTTCTTTTTTTTTTCTATTGAGGCAACAATTAATTTGTTAGATGATAAGGAAGAAATTATTTTCTTAGATGATCCCTAGAATATCTCACAAATCAATGACATAGTTAGAAAATTTCAAGACCAAAGCATCCATAAGCTTCATAAAAGCCAATTCCTTGGCTTCTTGTTGTATGCAACAAAAAAGCAAAAGACTATTGGCAGAAATGTTGCATGGGCACATATAATGGCAATTCAGTTCTTTTCTTTTTCTTTATTCAATTTTCGTAAGGCAGATTCATACATACAAATTTAGAATCCATGCAACTTATATTTATTTTGCTCTCCAATTTAGTCAGTCTTTATGTCTCCTCTTGTCACAAGTCACAACTGTTTAGAAATTAGATTTCTATACCCTCAAATTCCACAATGACATCGAAAGAATAGAAAAGTTTAATGCCCTCAAATTCCTAAGTTCAATCACCTAGAATAAATCCAATCCGGATATCAAATCAAGATTTCATTATCTCAATCCCTAAATTTTCATTCAATTATATATTTTTATTTTTTTAACTTGTTTTTCTTATACTTATCTTCAGTTATAAGATAAGTTTATTTCATCTCAAAGATTTTCATTTCACTTTCACTTTATATGGAAGTTGATAGAAATTGATTAAAACAAAAATTTACAACCAATATTTTTCATTAGATCCAAACTCTATCTTTGGCTGTCAAGAGAGAGGAACTCATGACTTAGTTATCTCTTTAATATATAATTAATTTTTTTTCCATTTTTATTCTCTTGTACGTAGTTATTTAACTTAATGAGATCATAAAAATTATTGATATAAAGAGGACTTTCAAGAAAATATAATGAGATCTATTTTGTAAATTCAAAATATTTATTCACCAATTAGGAAACTAAAACTCTACCTGTAAAAATAAGTTATTAAAAATATTTTTTCACCAATTAATGTCTCATTTTCTAACTCTGTCTTCAAAGAAGACCTTGACTTGAAGCATGAATGATGAAACTGAAGTTCATGATCTAACGGAGACTTGGATATTTCTAAAATGTGTCCAAGACTTGAAAGGAAGAAATTGAGAAAAACATTTCGTAGAAAATGGGTGTCCAAAACTTAACCTCTCTAATTTCCAAAACGTGTCCAAGACTTGATTTATAAGCTCTTTAATATCCACAATGACAAGGTATGAAAAGACTCAATGCCCGTATTACTCTATACATATGTATGCAAAGAGATTATCTTAGAAAAATCAAAATTTAGAGGAGACCAAAACGCTGTGGTCTTTTTTTCCCAACTCAGTCAACTTGATTATGTTTATGCCACTTACAAAGATCAAGTTCTCATTTAGACATTCACAATGGTGACAAATTAATTTTAGAAACATTTGAATCTGTATTTATGACTATTACTTCCCCAATTAAGACATCAAAACAATCTTTAACTCTCAAACATCCTGTGTAACAGAAACTAACTTAGCTATGTCTGCAGGTCTGTGTGGGTTTTGGCACCCGCTGTGCACATGAAAACAAGAGGCAAAGAAGGAAAATTAAGGAAGCCTCACGCACATATGTACAGAACAACAGATGAAAAGGAGTCAATTTTGTGATGACAGAGTCAGCAGCACATGCCGTATAATGAAAGGTAAACCAAATAGACAAATTCAATGATATGGACAAAATAGGCAAATTCAATGTCCTCAAATTTCTAAGTTCAATGACCTAGAATAAATCTAATACAGACATCAAACGAGGAAGGTTACCTTTCTATACGGGGGATGACCTTGACCTTCACCATTGTACCCACTACAATTAAATAATCATTTTCAAAGTTGGATGCATTAGTATTCTGCTTATCCATGGACATCCTACCATGAAGTTTATAATTATGATATCTTCATCCTATATATGTTATACTCTTTTTTTAAAAGATATTATATATATAATTTTAAACTATACAAATTTATTTTTTTATTTCAATTGGATCTTTTTCTATTTTTACTTGCATTTAATATTAAGTTAACTTAAGTCACTTAAAAATTGAATCAAATTAAGAAAATTCTCTCCATTCTATCATTGTAAATATTGAAATGTGAATGATATAATTGATGTTGATTTTCTAATGAAAGACTTGGGTTTTTCAAAAAAGCATCCGAGACTTGAAGAGAAGTAATTGAGGAGTAATTTCTTAGAAATTTGGTTCATTGACCTACGTAACTTATAAGATCTTTGTTTTCCACAATGACATAGATAGAATAGACCAATTCAATGCTCTCAAATTTCTAAGTTCAATGACCTAGAATAAATCCAATCTAGATATTAAATCAAGAAGGTTACCTTTCTATATGGTGGATGACCTTGACCTTCACCATTGAACCCACTGTAATTAAATGATCATTTTCAAAATTGAATACATCAGTCTTATACTAATCTATGAACATCTTTCCATCTGTCTCCCCAATTCACAAGTCGTAACTATTTAGAATTCTCTACCATATCTTACTTTATACAATTATCTCAAATTCTCTCTCTCTCTCTTTTTTTTTTTAAGTTAATTATGAAATTGCTGTAGTGTACACCTTTCGTTCTCTTAGTCCTTAAAGTTTCAACTTTTAAATTATAACCATTTATTTTTGTTTACCTTTTTTTTTTTTCTGGACATATACTAAGTGATAAAATAAACTTTTTCCATCTCACAAATTTCGTTTTACTCATACATTATAAACGATTAAAAAAAAATCTTCAATCAAATTTTTTGAAATATAAAACTTTATTTTTGGTTATTAAAAGAGGAGGACTCATGAGTTATTTTAGATATTGCTATGAGGTATGTCAAGGACCCTTAACTAATGGTAACCTAGGTGCTTTCATTTGCCTAATTAGTAGCATTTGGAAGTCATTGATGGTTACCCTTGCTTGAAAATATGTTTAAACATAACAACTATATATATACGAGTTGTAAGATTCAAAATAGAAATCTCAACTCAAGATTTATAATTGAGAACTACTAAACTACACCTAGTACTTATATATTGAAACTAATTGGACAGGTCTTTAAACAAAACCAGTGACACTAACAACTAATAAATGTAAATATAATAATAATAATAATAATAATATAATTAAAATTAGTTACATATATTTTTTTTTGTTATTTTATTTTATTATACATTAAGTTAGGTATTCTTCTCTCTTTCCTCTCATCATTTATTTTGATTTGATCACCCCTTTAAATTGAAGTATTTGCTAATATATGTTGAATATGTTTGAACTGGCATAAACATTATTCGCACAATTTATCTCTATTGGCACCACACTTACTTTGTTATCCACATACTTATTTCTAATTTGGTCATTACTAAAATGACCACACTTACTTTGATACAGTTTCATAGCCATTATTTGGACATTTTTTATGGGATGTGCTCGGAGATTTGATGGCCTTTTGTTTCAAGTGCTTTTCATTTGGCTTTCATTTCGGTTGCATGTTCACATATTACATTTTCACCAAAAGTGAATTCCAAACATTTTAATAGCAAAAATTTACTTTCTTATTATTAATCAAAGGGTCTAACGGTATTAAATCGATATCTTAGATATATAATGATTCTTTTTTATTTTGATATGAGATTTTCCACACATACTGAGCCACTTTTTTTTTTTTTTTTGCTCTTGTCAACAGTTGCAAGACTACTATTACATATTAATTTAAAATTTTAAAATATTAAATTTATAAATTTATATATATATATATATATATATATTAATTTTTAATGTAAATTTTTTTAATTATATAATTCATACTTACCACCTTAATATTCATATATTTTAGTAATTAAAAAATCAAATCTATTAAGTTAATAAAACAAATGTAGAGTAGAAGTTATATTTTAAAATGGTACTTACAAAAATGAGTTGAGAGTGAATGATCGGCACCTCAATGATGTTCCAATAAAGATTTGGGTTTTTCAAAAGTGCATCTAAAATTTGACAAGAATAAACTAAGGAAAAAATTTTACTAGATAAATATTACATTGACCTATTTGACTTATAAATTTTCTCATTTTTATAATGAAATGGACAAAAAAATAGACTTAATATCTATATTAATCTATTTATATTTATAAAAAGATTATTGTAAAAAAAATTAAAATTTTAAAAGATAAATTTGTAATTATTTTTCTTAATTATATTAACTTTATAGGTAGAATAAGTTATTTGATGTCTATTTTTATTATATTTTCTTATTAAGTAGATATTTCTATTCCCTTTCTATTCCTAATTAATTTAGGATGTTCAAATTGTATAATAATTCTATTGTTGAACATGGTCCATATTTATCAAAATTTCATAAAAATGTCATTTCTTAATTTTTCTATACTATTTCCAAATTCTTTATTCAATTATGTAAAAAGTCTTATTTTATCTAATTATTTTATTAGATTACATGCTTATGTGGTAGCCATATTTTAATTGGCAGTGTTGAGCATGTAACTCTTGAATTTACCTATTGTTTTTGTATTGGGTATCTTGATTTTATGAATATTGAAAATGATTAAGGGTTGGATTCTAAATGAGGAAATTATACTAGATGTGTATTTAGTTTCTAATAACTTGGATAATTTAAGTCCATTAGATTCATATATCAAAATACAAATATCCAAGGTACAAGACATTTTGTTACAATACCCCATACTGCGAATAGTTAGTATAATGTTATGAGAGGCACTCCAGAAAGCATCAATTAAAAGATATAACTGCACAATTTAACTGTATAACTAGATAACTTTTAACTCCTCAAGCTATGCAGCATGTAGACGACAAGGATCCGGTCTCCCTTCCGTGAATGCCTTTTCAGGGAGAGAATAGAACCAACCATTCCTCCATTTGAACTGCAAGGTTTTAGTGAGAGAGATGGAATTAGAATTTCTATTTTCATCTAGCTATACAAAAGGAAGGACTCTCTCTTCACTTGACTCTTTGCATTCCAATGGTAACTAGACTCCAGGCTCAATTCTCCCGGGGGAAAATGGCAAAGAAATGGGTACTAGCTGAGGAGACAAGGCTTACAACATCAAAATTGGAAGAAACTATCTTCAAATATTTGAGTAATATATAATGACCATGATGGTGATCTAACGATTAGACGAAGACTCAGGAATCATGCATTATATTCAACCAAGCTGTATGGTTCATGTAAAAGAAAAAAGGGTCTCAATTTAGAAAGACTTCCATGTTGTTGGATTTAGGATAAGATAAAATGAATGATTCATGTATTATAATCAGCTAAACTAAATGATACCTCAAATTTCTTTATATATTTGTTTTGCACAA
>JAHOYR010000014.1:4130840-4160080 GCA_023213295.1 Bruguiera hainesii
ATTAGGAATACCTACCCTTCCATCTGGACTTGGGAGTGGATTCAAGAGCAGCATCAAGATCATCATTCCTAGTACAAACCAAAATAGGCCCCTCAAAATCAAGCGGCACAGAGTCCCCTCTCTTCACCAACGACTCTTGGCCACCACCCATTTCTTGCAACGCCCTTCCCACTCGTCCGCCGCCAACAATCGCCGTCGGAACAACCGTGGCAGCCGTTGGAGTAGTTGTGGCACTAGGGGCTGCTGCGGCCATTACAGAGAGTCGTGTGCTTTGGGTTGTAGAAATGAATTTGGAGCCAAAGAAGGTGAGCTTTGAAGTGGGCTTAGGGAGAGAGGAGACAGAGAGAGTGATTCGTGGTATAGACGCCGTTGGACTGAGAGAAATGCTGAGGATGACGACAATGGGGCTGCTGGTTCTAACAAAAGATAAATTAAATTTCGGTAAAAATAATTAAGTTCTTTAAATAATTTATATCTCTTTAAAATATAATTTTAAATTTTAATATTATCAAATAATTTATTTTTTTTAATAATTTTTAAATTTTAAAAATTATAATTAAATTATTAAATATAATTTATTTAAATTATAAATTATAATTAAAATATTTTTAAATATTTTAATAATTTTAATTTAATAAATCTAATTAATTAAATTAATTTAATTTAATAATTTTATATATAATTTTTGTTATTAAAAAATCTCATTTTATTGAAAATAAAAAAAATTAATTACTTATTTTTTATTTTTTAGTGTAATAAATTATATAAAAACTAAATACAAAATTATTATTTTAGCATTTTTTTAAAATTAATTTACTCTTATAACACTTATTTACAATTAAAGTATTATATTTTATTAAATTAAAGGAAATAATGATAAAGTAATAGTTATTTGTTGAATAATTTATTTTAAAAAATTATGTAATAAAATAGTTAACTTATTAAAAAAAATAAAATAAAAAGAATTAATTAAAAAATAAATAAACATATAAAAATATATAATTAAACTCTTATTTTAATTTGAGAATAAAAAATTGAGAATATTTATTATAAATTTAAAAATTATATTTTTTTAAATATGAATCGTAACAATTTGTTTAATAGTTGTCAAATTAAACAAATTTTAACTAAAAAAATGACAATTAATACAATTTTAATTTTTTTCTTTAACTTCGACAATATAATAACGATGTTGTTAGTAGTTAGCTATGGTTGGTTACAAAAAGAGAGGAGGAGAGAGTGTATGGATTAATTGCCACCATGACTTAGTTATGACAAAAGAGAAAGAGCAGTGAATCCAAAAAGATTTAACTAGAAGGGGCAAGGACGAGTTGGAAGAAATTGTAGCATTTCCAATAACTACAATATATTCGTATGGCCCCTTGTAGATGGTATGGCCAGGGCAATTTGTTCTTTTACTATAATAAATTAAAGAGATAATGTCTACAACAATACAACTCCATTGGTGATCCTAATTGTACGTTATACTGTGGAGATACAAATTGAAGGTTGTCAGCTACTTCAACGCAAGATTTTATAAACAAGATGAAGCTTGCAGTCAAAACTAAGTGGCATCTTGATTCATCAAGAGAGAGGTAAATAACCTTTCCCACCTAACTGCATCCATCTTACTTCATTCTTTTTTTTATTCTAAGCTCCTAGCCTAGATGGTCTTAAAAAATCACAAGTTACACGATAAAGAGATTAACAAAATGTTTTTCATTTTTGAAAGTTGGAAGGTACACTTAATTGTACAAAGGGAGATCTAAAAATCAATTGGATGGTCTTAAAAAATCACAAACTACACCATAAAGAGATTAACAAAATGTTTTTCATTTTTTTCATTTGTGCGCAAAAGAAGAAGCATATATTGAAATGACAAAGAAAACTTCATCATCATCATCATCATCACCATCACCATCCCCATCACCACCAATCTTGCTTGTTAAGTTGGGCACCCACGATGACACAATAATTTGTAAAATTTACGACGATGAGACTGAACAACATATGAGAGAAAGTGGAGGCCACCGCAACAAGACCTACCTAAGAATAAGAAATTAGCAATAGAACACTAATGTTTGTAAAGATAATTTTAGAATGTGAAAGTATAATCAATAAATCAATCACCTTATATATAGTTTTCATTTTTCTTGACTTTATTTGGACCATACACTATAAAAATATGCATATTAAGAAAAAATAAATTTATAATATCTTCCTATTTTTGCATGTTGGATTTGTATAATTTCTATCGCAAGAAAAATATAAAGTTTAAAACAATAAAAAAATGGGACAAATTATAATATTTTGACTATCAAATGTAAATTATAATATTTCTAAATATTCAAAAATTTTGCTAGAAAAAGGTAAAGAAAAATATTGTCATACATAAGTTGTGAAGCAACAACCTAACTAAAAATTTTCCTTATTTGTTAAGTGAATCATACATTTTGCATGATATTCATGGAAAAAAAAAAGCTAGGTAGCAATATTTAAGAAATAATATAGTAGTAATAAAATTTTATAAACAAATAAAGTTAAATATAAAAAAATTATGGTATTACATGCTCTTATATTGTTACGTAATGGTATTTTATCACTTATATTCATATTCCTCTCAACAATTTTATAAGTCAAGACCTCTGTTAGGAGCTTGTCCTTGCAAACACAATTATAAGCCACAACATTTGGCTCGTGACCCTCTCTTACCAAATTATTGTTTACAAGTTTACATGAATCTTTAATAGTTTTTATTGTAAACAATCAACAGTGATACTTAATAGGTAATGAAGACTTTAAGTTTTGTGATGCTTGCAACGTTCTTCTCTTTATATTTCCCATTAAAACCACAGTGATATCTCGCGGATACCATATGGTTAGTCCACCTTATTATGTAGATTACTAGCGACACAAATAGACAATCTACCTTAGAATTATTGCAACCTATGATGTATGGACAAAGCATATTAACTCGAAGTAATTTAGGACAAGTCTGTAATATATATGCTAATCATAATCCTTTCGTTAAGAAATGGATCGTAAATGAAATCTTTATTTAGAGATAAAAAAAAAAAGAAAACAATTGCAATTGACAATCATAATAAATTGATATCCATTTTGTGTTCAAGTTTCTTTTTCAGTAATTAAGTTTAACTTCAAATTCCTTTGAAACTTTTCTTCCACATGGTAAAAATGCATCAGAGGCAAAATTACAATGCGTACTGCCAAATTTTCCAACAAGTAGTGAGTCATCTAATTTGCAGAAAGAGTCATGGAGGGCTAGACAGAGACAAGTAGAGATGGCCATATATATTGATCCAAGTATATATATTGCCTACAGAAGTCATCTAATTTGATGTTATTTCCTACTCTCTTAAAGACTGCAAAACTCTCCAATGCTTTTGGCTTTGCACTACTTGTAATTCTACTGCTTGGATTGGATGGTTGCAATTGTGCATCACTCTTTCCAATCGAAGGTAAATTTCACTAAATTACGCATTACTAAGCTTATGCTACCTACCTTGTTAATTATAGGGACTAATAAACTTATATGTGTGACGTGAGCCATCAGAAATCATGAGTAAGGAAATTAACCAATTACATGTTGCTAAGCACATAATTGTTTTATGAGATCATATAGGCAAACACATAAATATATTGATCTATTAAATTGATAAAATTGCTTGCAAATGCTTACAAAGGTCATTCTAATTGTTGAGCTTATATATTATTCTATTATGATTATTGGTTGTATAATTTTAGCTTGTAATATTTGATTGCAATTAAAATGAAACTACAAATGTGTATTATATAATCATAATAGTACAATGTTAATCATCTTTTGGATGTGTCAAATTGACTGCTTCCACGTAATGGTCTTATTTTCTTCTTTTGACATAATATAAAGACTTGACATTCTACCTTTCAAATCTCAACTGTAACTATCATGTTACAATCTAGATTTATATTAACACTTCATAACAAATTCAATCATATCTCGTCTCTCTTAATAAGAAATTGTTTGGTTAAAATTTATGTAAGTTAACTAGAATTATTCATATTACTTTCCAAAATGAAGTCTTAACATACAAAAAGTAAAAATCCCAATAATAGTCACTGAAACTAAGATTTAGGTAGAAAGTTTTTAATGAGTCAAGCACAGAATTAATGTTGAGCCTTTTTGTTAAAGTTAACATAGATAACTAAAACATATAAAAGATTTCATACCATGACATGAACTTAATTAAACAAGTTCTTAACAATTACCTATCTCACAAATCATTTCTAATATATATACTAACATTTATGTAGTTATTTGCATTTTATCAAAAGAGTTTAAAATTAAAATATTTGTTCTTGTCTACTTGTAGTGAACTACATAACAAAATAATTTTTTCTTCATCAACACAAAATTAAAATCTTCAACTTGTATAAGTTTTATGATTAGGAATTGTTTCTTAATGAACAATTTCTTTTATATACAACAGCCAAAAAGTTTTCAAGTAGGGGTTCTTCTTATGTAAGATAAATAGGTGTGTCTAATCATATCAACAAAACTTAGAAAGCAAGACTATAACCTCTAGTTCAATAAAGTTGCAAGAATTAACAATTCACATGCCTCCAAAATTTTTCCAATGTCATAATAATTAAAAATTGATAAGGCAACTAATGTCTTAATTTGCTAAGTTTGTTATAGAACATCTAGATTAATATTTTGAGAATTAAACATGCTACATATACTTAAATCAAAATCTTTGATAACTTGATAAATTCAGTCAAATTGCAAAAAAGAGTATCTATTGGTTTCAAAGGCTAAAATTTTGAGTTTGAGTTTCTCTACCTGAATATTTATCAAGGTGTGTATTAATTCCTTTACATTTACATTAACTTAATTAATTCCTATATTTTACACCTTTAATTTTATTCAATATATTATTGAAAAAGTTGTAGACATGAGAAACCAAAGGTCAGAGGTTTCAGTGGGTGGGCCAAGTTCACAAAACATTAGGGCCTGAAGTGAATGAACAAGGGATCCGTGATAACCTAGCATTTTTCATAGTAATAGGCTCACCAAGTCTAATGCAAACAACACTTATTTTCTGAAACTTCATTTCTTACGTGCTAGGACCATTCCATTAATGTGTTTTTAGATGTCTTTTTTTAGTTTGATTACCTATGCCACATATGAGATTTTGTTATTTTATTATCTTATATTGAGAAACTTGTTCATAGAAATAGTTGGACATGCATCTATTATTGAATATCATAAAACCCAACATTATGTCTAGACATCATTATTTTTTTAATAATTTTGTAATAAAACATAAAAATTTGTTTCTTGGTAAATAATTAACACTATTATTATACTTTGTTACAATGTATTTGATATAAATAAATAAATACATACGTCTTAGAATAAGTGAATGCAAATAACTATAGCATAACTTAATCTCAATAAGGAATTATGTTGCAAAAAGTAATATCAGTATAAAGTGAAATGACTATAAAAATAAATTGAAAAATATGAATAATATCATGTCTTAGAATTTTCAAAATAAGAATAACAAAAACTAAAAATCCCTAACATGACTATTATTATTATTCCTATAAAAAATAAGAATAATTACAATAAAAAAGTTTTCAAAGATCTCTTATTTTTGTGCTAATAATTAAGAAGAAACCACTTATGTGGCATTATGTGCTAAATTAGACATAAAGTTAGCATGATTCGTCCTTTTAACTTGACACATTAGATTTAAGACTCATTGAAGAGTTCACGATATGTATATATATATAAGGAGTTTATGATAGATTTAAAATAAAATGAAAAATTCATTTATAGTATGGAAATTAACTCTTCTTTTGTTTTCTCGTGTGGTTCTACATCATTGCTTTGTTGTTACATTTATCTTTCTAACGAAACATCTTGTAACTTGTGTAAAAGTATACATTTATACTTTGGGACCTTAATCTGACTTATTAGAGCGTATTGTGGTAATTATAACTTTTAATATGATAAGTTTCATTTACATGAATATGCATAAAATATTCCTTCATGTAATTTTTTAAAAAGTACAATTTTGCAATTAACTTTAGTTCACGTACATTGTTTATTACTGTAAGAACTGGATTGGGCCGGTTAGTAGGACTAAAAAATGAGAACCGGTGGGACATTCTGTTGCATTCAATTGAGAAAAAAACAAAATAAAAAAAATATATATATATATAGTACTCATCCTTGCAGAGTTTAATTAGGCAATGGATTCTATGACCATATGTTTAGACTATGATAAGTGAAACCTAGATAGCTGACTTTTTTAAAGTTGGACAACCTTATTAGAACATTAGATTATGTTGTAGCTATTTGACCAACAATTGGTCGGTTAAGAACAAACATTGGTTTATCTCAGAGGAGCAATAAAATAGAATTCTCTTTATATATTTTTGTCAAAGCAAGTCTCATGTTATCTGATTGAATTTCTTTAAAGCAATTAACAGACATGCCAAGAGAACACTCAATCAATCGCATGAGCCTTGAATGGAAGACAGTACCATTATATGTTATGACTAAGATGTCATTAACCAAGATTATAATTAAGTGGGGATATAGCTAACAACCCAATTAATTAAAGGTGTTTTTGGAATCATGCATGAATAATCTTGGTATATACGTGATTTTTGTTGTGAAGTTGGATATCATTTGTTCTTTTGGAAATTAAGGGCAAGACCGTGTTACCTCGTCCAATTTGTGCTTAGAATATGCAAAATGCGAGACTTTTATCTTTAAGAAGCCCTATTATTTGCAGAAATTTTATTTTTGTACAACAAATATATTTTTATCTATTTTTCTAATTAAAATTACATTTGAACTACTCAAATATTTGGGTGGTTTAGATATCAGATAACAATATATGTGTTATTCGAATTTTAAATTTTTTGAATTTCAAGTTTAATTAGTTTGTGGGTTTTATTGACTTTTTCATTGAGTGCAGATTAAATCTAGTTATTTTCGGTAGGTTGAGTCTCATCAATTTTTGCTACCTTTAATTGTCAACATTTATCCTGGACAAAATAAAAAAAAAAAAAAGAGTTCCACAACTGAGTATATATATTTTCTTATCATGGTTATCGATAATATATATTCAAAATTAATATGGTAAAACAGATCATTTAAATCAATAATAAAAACTTTTTTTTTAAAGAATTTAATTGCAGTCAATCATATTGAATACAAACTCACATTTCTTATAAGTTGATTTTATATAATTTGCATGATATTAATAATAACTTATGTTTATTTTTTCAAGAAAAAGAATTTAAGTTTTTCTCATTTATTTTATTTTCAGTATTTCTTAGTGTCTCCTTTGTCGCTTAGGGCGCATCCCAATAATTGTTTTCATCGAGTATTAGTATTTGCATGACATTTTTTGTTTTTTTCTATTTTTGTTTAAATTGATAATTTTTCCGAAGATGGAAGGCACAACGTTGCTCAACCAATTCCAAGCAATTTCACTAGTGAGTGGTATCTATAAAATCCTTGCAAAAGTGTTGGCTCATAGACACAAACTGGTGATCGAGAAAGCACTTGGAGAATTTCAATCTACATTTATAGAGGATTAAGACAAGGTGATCCTCTTTCTCCTTTTCTGTTTCTATTTATAGCTGAAGGTCTCAACGCTCTTTTTAAGAAGGGCTTGGATTTGGGAATTATTAAAGGGTTTGGTATTGGCAGTGACATTAAATTAACTCACTTACAGTTTGCAGATGACACGGTTATTTTTAGTGGAACTGACCATGATTGTGTAAGAAATTGTAAAAGGGTACTCTGATGTTTTCAGTGTTGTGCAGGGCTAAAAACTAATGTTACCAAAATTGTTATTTATAGGTTCAGAGTGGGGAATGCCAAGCTAACACAATGGGCTAAAAAGTCATTTGGTGGATTGGGTGTTAGTAATCAAAGAGCGAGAGGACTATGGGATCCAATTATCCGTAAAATGGAGGCTTGGTTGGCGAAGTGGAAAGTCAGATTCCTCTCCAAGACTAGACGACTGGTATTGATCAAAACCAGTCTAAGGTCTCGACCCATATATTTTATATCCTTATTTAAGATGCCCAGGATGCACCAGATAGGCTGGGGTCTTATATGCCGAAAAAAGTCATTTGGTGGATTGGGTATTCGTAAATTGCGGGATAGCAATTTTGGGCTATTGACAAAATGGCTTTGGAGGGAGCAGAACAACCCTTAGGCCACATGGGTCAAAATTCCGAGGGCAAAGTAGGTGAACATCGTTATTGGTCATGGGAATGGAATATTAAGAGTCATATGTCCCTGGTGTGGCAAGATATATGTTCAATGGTGCAGCAAGATGAAATGGATGCAGCCAAAGTCACATCAAACTTTAGATTTCTTGTTAGGGAAAGCGACAGAGTGGACTTTTAGCTCCATATTTGGCAGGTGGTGAACCACTAGGGAGAAAATAGACCCAGTAAGACACTTCAGAGAATGGGTAAAAATTTCGTGGCGACGCAAACATTTTGACTGGGAATTGGATATTCATGAAAATAGCATATTCATGAAAATTATCCAAGACTGTTGTCTCTCACCAGGGGAATTGGATAGGTTCATATGGCAACAAGAGCAAAATGCTATCTTCACGGTCAAATCGTTTTGTGAATTGCGGGAGAGTCTACAAGCTGAGTATGCTAATGAAACCCCCTATATATGGCAATTATTGCTTGAACGCCTCTTAGTTAAGGATCGTCTAGCACATTTAATGGACAACTTTGATTAGAACACTTATTGTACCTTATGCTCGTCGGGAAAGTAATCTATCAACCATCTCTTCCTTCATTGTGAGTGTGCTTGGCCGGTGTGGTAAAAATGTTTGGGATGGTGGGGAATAGTTTGGGTTGTTCCAAACTCAGTGACTGAGGCCTGGGATATATGGATGGGATTCAGACAATGCTGTCAATCAAAGGAATTATAGGCTATGAGATTCTTTGCAATATATGGTCCGTTTAGTTGGCGAGGAACGATGGTATTTTTTGGGGTAAATCCTTTCAGCTGGAGAATATTTGTAATTTGATATGACTTAGAATGATGTGGTGGGCTAAGGCTAAATGGCCTCATTTTTCTTATACTATCAATGACTTTATATTAAATATTGCAAGTATTTTCCATCTTAAGAAGGATCTAGTTTGGAGAAGCGATTTAGTATGGGGAGCCCCTTTGAAAGGTACTCTTAAATTCAATACTGACATCTCCATCGTTGGCTCCACTGGAGTGACAAACATTGGTGACGAGTGGCTAGTATAAATCAGGTAGAATTGTTTGCAATTAATGCGGCGGTGGAATTATGGGAGCTTGCAGATTCATGAACAAAATAGGGGAATACTAGAAATGTTGATAATGGTAGCGAGGATCTAAGAAAAGGATGCCGTTATCATTGCGCAGGGAAGCTGGGAATATGGTAGTAAACGGGGTTGTTATTCCGTGAAGACAGGAAACTTTTATTGATACTTACGGGGTTTAGTGGGTCACTTTTGCTAGCTAAACCCAATTGCCGTATCTACTCCTAATTGGTTGGCTCCCATCACGGGAGTATATGAATAAAAGCACCTCACTGTTCAATTTTTTTTTTTTTTACTTTATTGTCCAAATATCGTTCCAACTAAACATCACTTTTTTTGGATCCCAATTTTAGTTCACTCTTACTTTCCATATTATCGATAACAGAAAACTCGTTGGAAATATATTTATAGCCTGAATGCAACTCTTTCCTAATGCTCGTTACTGATAAAATATGACACACAACACAACAAAATAGTGTAAAATATGTCTTCTTACATATTTTAGTACATATTTTAGCCAACAATTTGGGGATAGTATAGAAAACCAGGAAATAACATTTTTTTATGAAATTGTATATGATCAATCTAGTTTTTGTCAATGTTATCGTATTCAAAAGAATTGAATAATATTATTGGAATTGTAATAATGAATCCATTCACTTCCAAATTCAAATACTCTAAATATGATTACCAAATTCAAATGTACATGAACCATTTCTTTTTTTTTTCGTTGGAAATTTAAAGAACTGCAAACACAAGTTATAAATGAGCCATAGTTGAGTAAATGGCTGCTCTCAAAAGCTGCAATCTACAGTATTCATTCGACTGCATCTCTCTATTTAAACAATCACTAGCCCCTTAAAGGACGAAATTCGTCCATTCATTTAGTATATAATGCAGCAAGTCTTGTGCATCATACTGATGCAGATATTTGCGATGAAATTGTTCATTTAATATGCATTGAGCTTCATTTTTTGATGAGGGGCCAAGGATGAACACTCCTAAATAATGCTTATCTCATTGTATACCTTAAAAAGTGATCCAGAGAAGAATTGTAAGCCTAAAAATGAATCTACAGAAAAATAGACAAAATGCATCAGCGTAAGAGAGTGTATTCAGTGAACCAATAACTTCCAATACCCAATTTGGTTCACAATGAAATACATGGGCAAGAAGAGTTCATGCAATTGGCACTAACTAATTTTCAGATTACAGCTTGGTAGAGTTTAGTTGAGCTGTGTGCGAGTGGTTCCAGGAGCACTGCCTGGTTTTCATGGGCTTGGAAAATGTATCAATGCTTGTCCATGCAAAATTAAGGAAATAGGGGCAAGAAAAACTTAAATAGAAAAATAAAAACAATTTAGTTTTCAGCCCTCAAAGCTCCTGCAATTGTTTTCCTTTTCATTTGTGGCAAATCTTGAGAAACAAAGTAAACAGCTGGGAAATTTTGAATTAGTAAACTCAACCAGCCAAAGTAGTCGTGCTGCTTTTCCTCGGTAGTAAACTTACTCATTTTTATTGTGCTTCTTCACACACATTCTGATGTTTCCCACACTGCTTTTTCCCTTTGCATTCTCTTTCTGACCATCCTGTTGTTAGGCTCATCTATAGTACAGATGAGGCCTTTAATATGCTGAACAAGCACAAAAGAGGAAAACCAGATTAAGGTAGTGAATGAACCAGAGCAAGGCCTTTGAGCCATAGACAGGGAGATAAATCCTACATAAGGAGGCCTCCATTCCCCCTTTCTTTTTTGTTTAAAATGTTAGCTGGACCGAGTCTGGCTACCCTTTTCTGAAATTGAAATCAATGTGATAGAAAGCAAAATCAAGATTGATAAGAATTGATAAAAGGACCTATGGAGCAGGAAGAAGGAACGATAGAGTGCATTAGTTACAAAGGAGCACAAAATAAAAGGTCATTGATAAGGCTACTGTGCACAAAACTCATTCATAAGACTAATGCAAGTATTTGAATAAGGTTAGTACCTTTCTTCACCATCTCATCAAAAAATCTTTATAGCTTGAGCAAGTTTCCATCAATAATAAGGCCGTCTGAAAGGTAACCATAAATGACAACATTCAACTCATAACCAAGTTTCAACAATTCACTGACAAACAACATCAGTGGACATCCAGGAATTGTTAACTAGCACCCTTCCTTATCAGGGTTCCTTTTAACTCTGGAAGCCAGTAACAAGAAAATAGTGTTGAAGCATACTGAGATTAACCCAAGTGAAAGTTTCAAGTTTACAGCGTGTTGCTTCTGCAATTTTGCCACTCTACCGTTTTGACTACAGGAATGAACTTTCCCCATCTAAGGTGCAACAGAAATTATGAATGGATTCAATTGCAAACAACAATTTGGGTTCTGCATACAAACTTATTCACATAGATGTCATGTGGGATTCATAGTAGTGCACAATAAACTTGGATCTATAAGAGAAAGAAAGTGAATTAAAAATAAGTTGAATTAAAAAGGAAAAATAACCTAAAGTCATAACCGGCAAGAGAAGTAGCAACCCTTGATTCCAAGGAATTCCGAAACTAGAGAGCACTGCAACATTGAATGGGAAGGATTTGTTTAATTCAATTGCAATATCCTTCATTCAAAAATTCGAACAGTCTTCTCATGAGAAGCCAAATTCATCAACAAACTTGATGTGGTTGAATCTACAGAGAGTCCCTTACTAACCATTTCCTGAATAAGTTCCGCTGCTGTTAATGTTTTCTTGTTTTTGAGAAAACCTTGGATTAAGAGCAACTATTTGGCACCAAGCCACACAACCGCATATTCCTAAACAGCTCATATACATCATTAAGTAGCCCTCCTTTAGAAAGTCTTTTGTTCATGATATTATATGTAGGAATGCTAGGCAACAATCCTTTAACAGATAGACTAGAAAATAGACCTTGTGCAACTTTACACATGCCAACACTGAAAAAGCCATCAATAAGGACAGTAAATGTGACAATGTCAAGATCTAATCTGTTCTCCTGCGTTACTTTAAACAGTCTTACAGCCTCATCCATTTGCTTTTGGGAACAAAGGCCAGTCATCAAAACAGTGTATGTAAAAATATCTGGATCTATGCCTCTAAGAATCATCTTTTTGACCCCTTGTTCCGCATCTGAGATCATCCCCTTCTTGCATAGAGCATGAACTAAGATGTTATATGTCACCACATTTGGTTTGATATTCCTGCCAATCATTTCATCTAGTAGTCTTGTAACGTCCTCCCATTGGCCCAAATTGCAAAACCCATGAATTAAGGTGCTGTAAGTAACAATGGTAGGTTGAACGCCTTTTCCTAGCATTCCTGAGAAGAGGGTCAAAGCCCTGGTTACCAGTGGATTCTTGCAAAGACAATCAATAACTGCTTTCCTCCATTTTCTTAAGCACTTGAATGTCTGAGTTAGCATTTCCAGATTTGCACAAACCTTTGACAATGGTGTTGTAAATGACTAAATTAGGTCGGCAGCCCTTTTTCAACATAAAATCAAATATGTTAACAGCCTCAGCGATTTGACTTTGGATACAGAACCCATTGATTAGAGTAGGTAACTAAATTAGGTCGATGCCCTTTCTCCACCATCTCGTCAAAAGACTTCACAGCTTGAGTTAGTTTACCACTTAGAATAAGGCCATTGAGAAGGGAAGTAAAAGTGAAGACATTAGGCTCATAACCGAGTTTGAACATCTTGGTAACAACAGAGAAACCGAAGTTCTCGTTTCTTAAGCGGCAGAAACAGTTCACCAATATACTTAGACTACATATATCGTGCTTGAAGAGAAAGTTTTGCTCGGTACGTTTGGAAAATGAAATTACCGTGGAGTAGTGGCCCATTCTTGCAATTGCCGCAAAAAGGTTGTTGAAAACAACAATGGAAGGCAAAGGTGTGGTTTGAAGCATCGTATTGAAGAGAGAAAGGGCATCATCAAGACTAAGATCTTGCCAATCCTGTCCCACAATTTTCCTCCGAAACTTTTTGGTTGCTCTCTGAGCAGACGGAGAATGAGAATATGAGTAGGGACGACGAGAATGTAATTGGAGAAAAAAATTGGACAATTCAGTCGTAATCAGTCCTTGAACTACTCGAGAAGCGGAGGAAAAAGCATGTCTCTGCGCAAATGGAAATGCAAAAGCAGACTTCTTCTTCGTCATCATCGTCTCCCTCATTCTTGCTTGCTTTTGCTGGGCGGCGGCGGCGGCGACAGAGGTGAATGAACAAGTAGGGAGAGAGTAGAACCAACGAGACCTACTTGAGAAATTCCTGATCCACTTCAAGCTCGACGCTGACTTACGACTTGTTATTACAACAAAACTTTCTCGTGAAAAACAACAGAAAAAATTGATGACAAAATAATTAAAGTTAGGTGGTAAAAACAAAAAATACACAACAGCATATGGGACGATGGATGAGCGCACATTCTCCACAAGTCTCCCTTAATATATAATTTATTCTTAAATTTTATTTAATAATTTTAAAATTTTAAATTAAAAAAAATTAATATAATATTATAATTTTATAATAAAAAAATCTTTTATTCAAATTATATTAATATTTTATTTAATTATAATAATTATATATAAAGTGGTTGTATTTTTTATAAGTTTTCAACTTACATGTTTTTTTTGTGAAACTCATTAATCAAATTATTATAAGTAATTAGATTAAAATGATATCTTTTTTCCCTTATTTTTCAAAGATCAATCTAATTTAGTATTATTAACAAAATAATTAATGGAAAACAAAAAGAAAGAAAACTATAGTAGGCAAAATGAAAATATTATAAGTTGTTATTTTAACATGTTTTGTTGACGTTACTTTTTATTTACGCCATTAAATTTATGTTTCACTATGTTGATCATGGATCTAACCATGATTTTTATACACAGTAGCATGTCACGAAGTTAGACTTTGAATGTGCTAATCCATGCAGTACTTAGTCAATCTTACATGCAAAGATGAGCTAAGTAAGGTTTAGAGTGTTTAAGAGAATTAGAGGAAAATGTTGGGAGGTAAGTAAGGACTTGGAATTGTTGGAGGAAGAGAGAGTGAGTTTTACAAGTGAGCTTGTATTGAGTATGTAAGGGTATGTTTACAAATAAGAGGAGTGGTTTATTTATAATTACTCCACCTCCTCAATGTGTGGATACAAATGACTATTTAGAATATTTACAAAGAATGTTCTAGAGAGAGCATTAAAGAGGGTCCTTTCAAGAAGGTTCTAGGTAAGTGTCTTTGTTGGATTTTGCTAGAATTTGTTGGAAGTCTCTAGATGTAGCACTTTTAGATACTTTAACACTCTTCTAGGACCTTCCGTTGCTGGATTTGGGCTGCAAAGCGGGCTGGGCAATGTTGGCAGCCTGCAAAGGCTTAATTTGGCCCCCAATCTCTATTTTCTCACTTGCTGGACGGGCTAGACTTAGTGTCCATGTGACACCCTCTCCCACTTAATCTTGCGACGTCCTCGTCACATTCTCAGCCTTATATTGCCAAATGTGGTTAGCAAATTGTCAAAGCTTGTCTCCTCAATGTGTGACTACAAATGACTATTTAGAATATTTACAAAGAATGTTCTAGAGAGAGCATTAAAGAGGGTCCTTTCAAGAAGGTTCTAGGTAAGTGTCTTTGTTGGATTTTGCTAGACTTTGTTGGAAGTCTCTAGATGTAGCACTTTTAGATACTTTAACACTCTTCTAGGACCTTCCGTTGCTGGATTTGGGCTGCAAAGTGGGCTGGGCAATGTTGGCAGCCTGTAAAGGCTTAATTTGGCCCCCAATCTCTATTTTCTCACTTGCTGGACGGGCTAGACTTAGTGTCCATGTGACACCCTCTCCCACTTAATCTTGCGACGTTCTCGTCACATTCTCAGCCTTATATTGCCAAATGTGGTTAGCAAATTGTCAAAGCTTGTCCTCTCATTCCCAACTAGCCTCTTGGTCCAACAAATCTTTTCATTTCACCAAGTACTCATTGTAGTTGGGGACCCCTCTTCTCCTGATCACTCGGTTTGTAAGGATTTGTTCCACCTCCTTGTTGAATTCAGTGACCACAGCTGTTGGTGCGCGCTTGGACTTGGATCCTCATCATCCCCATGAAAAAGTTTAAGAAGACTTATATATAAGATATTATGAATTTTCAGCTTTGGAGGGAGTTAGCCTTGGTAGGCAGCCTTTCCTACATGCTTGATCACAAGAAACGACCCTTTGTACTTCCTTACCAAGCCTTTGTGGACTTTGCATAGAGACTTGAATTGGTTGGGCAACAGCTTTGCCATCAGCATGTCTCCCGCTACGTAGTTCTTTGGGCGTCGTTTGATGTTAGCCCATCTTTTCATTCTTTTGGTCACTTTGTCAAGGCAAGCCCTTATTATGTTTGCTTCATTGTGCCGCTCTCGCGTAAACTTGTAGGCAGACGGGTTGTTGCCAGTGTAGGGAGAGGCAATAACACTTGGTGTCAACGACTATTGTCCCATGACAATCTCAAACGAGCTTTTGTTCATGGCCTCGCTCCTCTAGAGGTTATACGAGAATTGGGTAATGTCGAGTAGCTTTGCCCAATTTCGTTGGTGAGCACTAACACAGTGCCTTAGGTATTGCTCAAGCAAGGCATTCTCTCGCTCGATTTACCCATCACTTTGAGGATGGAAGCTTGTTGAGAAGTTTAGATCGGTTCCCAACAACTTGAATAGCTTGTGCTAAAATTTGCTCATAAAGCGGAGGTCTTTATCGCTAATTATGCTCTTTGGCACACCCCATAGCTTTACTACATTCTTGAAGAACAAGTGAGCTACTTCGTCTACCTTACAATCAGTAGGGGCTAGAATGAAGGTGCTATACTTATTGAACTGGTCGATCACCACCATAATGTTTCTGCATCCTTTGGACTTTGGTTGAGCCACAATGAAGTCCATTGAGACACTTTCCCATGGTTTCTCAAGGATGGGTAGTGGCTCAAGTAAACCCGCTAGTTGCTGTTGTTCTACCTTGTCTTGTTGACAAACCAAGCAAGTCCGTACATAGGCCTCAACATCCGTATGCATATGTGGCCAGAAGTAATGTTGTTGGACAAGAGCAAGGGTTCGTGCCATGCCTGGGTGACCAGCCCATAAGGAATCGTGACATTCCTTGAGGATTTCCTTCTACAAGTTTCCCCACTTAGGCAGGAAAACTCAGTTCCCAACTGTCATGAGGACTTCGTCGTCCACCCAAAATATACGAGTCTTCCCCTCACTAGCCAATCTCAGCAGATTGTTGGCTAGGCTATCTTGTCCTGTACCTTCCTTGATTCGTTCAAGAAGGTTGCTCTTAGGCGTACTAGTGGAAAAGGCAGCTAGCTCCGCCTTTCTAGTCAGTGCGTTAGCAACAACATTGGCTTGTCCCGACTTATATCGCAAAGTGTAGTCAAATTCTGCCAGGAAGTCTTGCCAACGAGCTTGTTTGGGGCTGAGTTTCTTTTGGGTCTGGAAGTAGCTCATAGCAACATTGTTGGTCATGATCACGAACTTACTTCCAAGGAGATAATGTCTTCAAGTGCACAAGCAGTGGATAACAACAGTCATCTCTTTGTCTTGGATGGTGTACTTCCTTTCCGTGTCGTTGAGCTTATGACTTTCATAGGCAATGGAATGCCTATCTTGCATCAAGACTCCACCGATGGCAAAGTTGGATGCATTAGTGTGGACTTCAAAAGGTTTTTTGTAATCCGGTAGCACCATAACGGGTTCTTTGGAGATTGCTTGCTTTAATCCCTCGAAAGAAGCTTGGCATTCTCTTGTCCAATGCCAAGTGTAGTTCTTTTTCAGCAAGTTGGTTAGGGGTGCTACTACAGCAGAGTATCCCTTAATAAACCGACGGTAGTAGTTAACAAGCCCCAAGAAGGATTGTAATTATGGGACCTTAGTTGGAGGCTCCCATTGTTGGATGTCTCGCACCTTTGCTGGATCCATCATTAGTTTGTCATCCTTGATTAGGTGACTAAGGAAGTCCACCTCTTATTTGGCGAATGAGCACTTCTCCTTCTTGACGAACAACTCGTTTTCCTACAGATCTTGGAAGACTTACTCGAGGTGCTCAACGTGCTCTTCAAGTGTGTTGCTATATACCATGATGTCGTCCAAGTATATTACTATGAATTTGTCAAGAAATGGATGTAGTACCTTGTTTATAAGCGTGTAAAAGGTGGCTAGTGCGTTGGTGAGGCCAAAGGGTATGACTAGGAACTCAAAGGCTCCATAGTGTGTTACGTAGCTTATCTTTAGCTCGTCACTTTGTGCAATTCGGACCTGGTAGTATCCCTATCGCAAATCCAGTTTGGTGAAGTACCTTACCTTCCCGAGTTGGTTGAAAAGATCAGCTATCAAAGGTATTGGATACTTGTTCTTGATAGTGACCTTGTTCAAGGCTTGGTAGTCGATACACATGCGCAGCGATCTGTCCTTCTTCTTCTGGAAGAGGACTGGGGCACTGCAAGGGGCTTTCGATGGTTGAATGTAGCCTAAATCAATCAGATCATGGAGCTACTTCCTCAGTTCAGTGAGCTCCGGGGGTGCCATGTAATAAGGGGCCATGGTAAGAGGTTTGGCACTAAGCTCTAGCTCAATATGGTGATCCACATCTTGCTTTGATGGAAGCTTCTTTGGCATGTCGGAAGACATGATGTCCTTGAACTTGGTAAGGACAACCTGGATGGGTTGTGGCAATGCAGGAGTTGGTGCTACTACATCTTTCCCGTCACTTAACTTCCTTATGGTAGCTAAATAGCCTAGACTCGACTTAAGATCCCGTTTGAATTGCAAGGCAGAAATCATTAAGGGTTGAGACTTCTCCTTACGCTTCAAGGGAACTACTCAAATCTTGCGAGCATTGATAACCATGAGAGAACTTAAGGCAGGAATGGGAAAAGCCAAGGCTTTGCAGAAAAATATAAGACCAAACACTATCTTGAAGTTATCCATGAGAACGACGGTAAAGTCTAACTTACTGGTCCATTCACCAATTTGGATAGCTACTTTGTGTGCTATGCCTTGGATAGTCTTTGCTTCCGAGTTTATTGCTTTGATGGTGTCGTTTCCCTTCGTCAGTTTGAGGCCTAGACATTTGGCCTCTTACACGTCTATAAAGTTGTGCGTTGCCCCTGTATTTAGCATCGTATAAGCTACTTTGCCGTTGATGGCAATGTCAGCATACAACAGTCCTTTCTCCTTAGAGACTGTTGGGGGAGGCACGTATTGAGAGATTACCTAATTGTTGGATACATTCCATGTAGGATTGAGGCTCTTCGCTGGCCTTCTCTGGGTCAAGTACCGCCATCATAGTATTCATTGCTTTACGTTTGGGGCAATCTCTCACCTAGTGTGGTCCATCATAAATGAAACACAGACTAGGGGGATTACTTGAGTTGCGTTTACTCGCAAACTTCTTTTCATGCTTGGGATAGCCATTTGAGGGTCTCTACTGTCCACCCTCGTTATGGCCAGAATTTTGCTTCTTCTGTCCAATTTTCTCTCCTCTACTTTTGCCAGAATTTGGCTTCCTGCTCTTTGAGTGGGCAGGGTAGTCGACGAAGGTCTCAACAGCGGCAATGGCAGCATCTAGGGTCTGCACATCACGTCTTTCCAGCTCAACTCTCGCCTAATCTTTCAAGCTATCTTTAAAGTAGAAGAGAAGTTTCCTGTCAGACATCTCAATTTCAAGTATAGGGGTAGTAAATTCCTTGATGTAGTCAGAAATACTACTTGTCTAGAATAGGCAACACAACTTTCCCCTCGCTTCGCTGTTTGTATTGTGAGGAACAAAGTACTTACGTACCTCAGCTTTGAATTGCTCCCAAGTGTCGATGATGCATAAGCCCTTCTCCCTCTTGGAGTGCTTACGTCTCCACCAGAGTTGGGTAGCATCTCTTAGGAAGATTGGGTTGGGCGTTGCCTACCTTGGCAAGGTCATCAACAACCCCATGGCCTCGAAGTACTACTTAAGGCTGAACAGAAAGTTCTCTATGATAGTTGCATTACGTGTGCCGTTGTACATGACAGGCTTTGGAACCTTCAAGCTATGCACTACCGTAGCGCTAGTAGTGGCAGCTCTGTGACAGCTATACTAGTGTATGAGTTGTTTTGGTTCAAAGAATCTATCTACTTACGGAGGTCATGAATCTCTCCTTTAACGAACTTGCACAGGTTGGACAGATCTTGATTGAGGGAGCGTAGTTCTCCCTTAAACGAACGGCCAAATTCCTCGATCATGACTTTGGCAGCCCACGTGATCTCTGTATTCTCATGGATCAAGTTATTGACTTGATTGTTAAGGTTACTCCAAGCCAGCAACACGAGTGTCCATGGTTTCCCTCGTTGGAGCCTTGGACTTACTACGATTGGTAGGGGCACGCTGCTCCTCACGCCCACGAGCTTGTTGCCCTGCTTGTTGCTCCTCTACAATGGTTACAACAAATCCTTCTTCACTTGCCATGCTCGTTGTCTTAGCAAACAAACAAGTTGTACTTAAGGTTTGAACCTTGGCTCTGATACCACTTGTCACGGAATTAGGTTTTGAACATGCTAACCCGCATAACACTTAGTCAATCTTGTGTGCAAAGATGAGTTAAGTAAGTCTTGGAGAGTTTGAGAGAATCAGGAGAAAGTGTTGGGAGGCAAGTAAGGACTTGGAATTACTGGAGGAAGAGAGAGCACAAGAGAGCTTTGCAAGTGAGCTTGTATTGAATATGTAAAGGTATGTTTACAAATGAGAGGAATGGTCTATTTATAGTTGCTCCACCTCCTCAATGTGTGACAACAAATGACTATCTAGAATATTTACAAAGAATGTTCTAGAAAGAGTATTAAAGAGGGTCTTTTCATGAAGGTTCTAGGTGAGTGTATTTGCTGGACTTTACTAGACTTTGTTGGAAGTCTCTAGATGTGGCACTTCCAGATACTTCAACACTCTTCTATGACCTTCCATTTTCTCACTTGGGCTACAAAGTGGGCTGGGTAATATTGGCAGCCTGCAGAGGCTTAATTTGGCCCCCAATCTCTATTTTCTCACTTGCTAGATGGGTTGGACTTAGTGTCCATATGACAAGCAACTCTTTATATACGTATAAATATATTCACTCTGTTTTCTTTGTTTTAGAGTGGTTGGCAAGTCTAATAAATGATGGAGGAACATGGCTGGCATTTGACAAAATGGGTGAAGAAGAGTCGGCAGCATGTTAACCATTTTCTGATGAGATTTCTGACATTATTGGCATGAAGATGTAGATTTGTGACCGAGTAAGTTAAAAATGGTGTTCCCTTTTTAGCCCGATAAATCAAATAATACTTTCACCTGCATATACTATCCATCGTAATTTTTTCCATCCAAAATGAGAATTGAAATTGTAATCATGTCATTCATATTGAAATTCGTCATGATCAAATCAAAAACTCATATCTACTCCTTTTTTTTTTTTATTTTCAGATCTTTTGGGTTTTTTTTTTCTCTTCTCCTCCTTCAAAAGCTTTCCCGTTAGTTCACAACAACAACCACTAGCGATGGAAGTTAGTGCCGACAACAGAGGGAGGCATTAAGCCTTGTAGAGTGGTTAGCAAGTCTAGCAAACATGAAGGAACATGGCTGGCATTTAACAGAAATTGTGAAGAACTTGATGAGAACCATAAAGATGAAGGGTGGAAGGCTTCAATGGATGCAGGAGGTCCATTGCATAATCCAGAAGACCTAATAACACGAGCTAGAGCTTTAATGGATGCAATAAGTCCATTGCACATTCTAGAAGGCCCAATAACACGAGCTAGAACTTCAATCGATACAAGAGGTCCATTACACATTCTAAAAGGCCCAATAACATGAGCTGGAGCCAAAAAGATGAAAGAAGCACTAAATAGACTGATTAAGGATGTTTAGGCCAACCCAGCTTCAAATGCTGCAAATTCAAGTTTGAAAGAGAGTCTAGACCTTATTAATATAATTGGAGTACTTAAAGTGTTAGGACTAAGTAGTGGGAGTCACTTCAAATTAGGAGTTTATTTTGTGTGTAAGAATTTGTACCTAGATAGGAATTCCTCTTAAATAAAGAATTGTCCTAAGTAGGAATTTGTATCTCTTTAGGATTGTTATCTTAGCTTATAAATAGACACCCCTTGTAACACCAAACGAAAAAAATCAAACAACTTTGAGTGAAATAAAAAACAAAGGTTTTTCTCCCTTGGTTCTTTTAAGAACTAAATAACTTATCAAGAGGTACTTTTTCTTGTGGCATTTAAATCGACTTATCACTCCCAATTCTTTTCTTTTCTAGAGTGTGGTGTCCATATCCTTCTTGAATACCCTAGATTTGTGTTTCTTCGAATATTGGGTCTAGGATTTCTGTTATTAAACTTTGATTTAACTTTCCTGGTTGTTCTTTGATTCCTTGTGTGCGTTGGGTCCCTAAGCCACGTCTTTTTAGGGTTTTTCGCATTAGTTGGTATCAACTAAAAAGAAAGGAATTAAGAGTGATAAGTCAATTTGAACACCACAAGAATAAGTACCTCTTGATAAGTTCTTTAGTTCTTAAAAGAATCAAGGGAGAAAAGCCCTTACTTTCTATTTCACTCAAAGTTGTCTATAAAAACTAGTTAAACCATGAAAGCTACGCACATCACTAATTAACTTAGGAATAGGCCAATCATGAATTACCTTAACTTTTTCCTCGTTAACCTCGACACCTTTAGAACTCACAACATAGCCAAGAAATGTGATCTGATTAGTATAAAAGGAACATTTCTTTAAGTTAGCATACAATTTCTTAGAATGTAAAACACTTACAATAAAACGTAAATGATCAAGATGCTTTTATAGGGTTTTACTATATACCAAAATATCATCAAAATACACAACCATAAATTTACCAATGAATGGATGCAAAACATGATTCACTAGTCACATAAAAGTGCTTGGTGCATTAGTGAGACCAGATGGCATAACAAGCCATTTATACAAACCGTACTTAGTTTTGAAAGCTGTTTTCCACTCATCTCCCTCTCTCATCCTAATATGATGATATCCACTTTTCAAATCAATCTTATAAAAGACACAAGAACTATGCAATTCATCTAACATGTCATCTAATCTAGTTATAGGGTGATGATACTTTATAGTGATTTTGTTAATTGCTCGACAATCAATACACATCTTCTAAGTCTCATCTTTCTTGGGTACAAATAGGACAGGAACAGCACATGGACTCATGTTTTCCCTCATATATCCTTTAGAAATAAGCTTTTCAACTTGCCTTTGAAGCTCTTTTGTCTCCTCAGGATTACTCTTATATGCTGGCTGGTTAGAGATGGATGCACTTAGGATGAAATCAATTTGATGCTCAATTCCTCTATTAAGTGGCAATCCACTTGGAAAATTGTTAGGGAATACATCTTCAAATTCCTACAATATAGCAACAACAACACTAGGCAAAGATAGGTCAAATTTGTTAGTGTTAAAATAAGCCTCCTCGTATAGAATTACGATCATAGGTTGTTTGGCATAAAATGCTCTTTTGACATCACTCTCTTTTGCATAGCAACTTTCTCTTTTATTCTCTTTCTCTTGTGTCATCATGTTTTCTCCTTTTTTTTCTCTTTTATCAATCTTTCTTTTCTGTTCACTCTCATTTTTAATCCTTAATTGGTCCTCATAAGCTTGTTGAGGTGATAATAGTACAAGAGTGATGAGTTTTTTTATTCATTACAAAGGAATATCGATTTTTGAAGCCATCATGCATAATTCGTCTGTCAAATTGTCATGGTCTTCCTAATAGAATATGACCCATATACATAAGTACAACATCACATAAAATTTCATCACGGTACCTCTCGATAAAAAAATGATATGAGCATGTGCTTATTTACCTTAACTTCACCACTCTCATTCAACCATTGAAACTTATATGGCCTAAGATGCGTCATAGTAGGTAAATCCAGATTCTCAACCATAGTTGTGCTAGCAATATTAGTGCAACTCCCACCATCAATAATCATACTACATACCTTATCTTTAATAAGACACCTTGTCTAAAAGATGTTATCTTATTGCACCTCATTTTCTTTCTTTACTTGCACATTTATTGCTTTCCTTGTAACGAGAGCTACTCCATTAACCGGATACTCCTCTTCATCACTTTCACCCTATGATGATGGCATAGAATCATCATCTAATTCACTTTCAATTTCAACATTACCATTACTTCTCAAGATCATTGCACGCTTATTTGGACATTGAGATGCAATGTGACCTCTACCCAAACACTTAAAACATTTAACATCTCTATTTCTACTTGGTTGGGGATTAGAATTACCTGCCTCCTTACTAGAACCCACATTTTTGTACTTGGATAACTCGGCTTTGGACTTGTAATTGGCCATCTAATCCCTTTTACTCCAATTTGGCTTCCAAGATGAGGTAGATCCTGAGTTCTGCCTAAACCATGTGGAACCTTTTTGTTTGAGTTATCTTTTAACTTTTATGGCCATGTGCACCATGTCTTTTAATTCCACATAGTGTTGCAATTCAACTATGTTTGCTATGTCCTTATTTAGCCTTTGGAGAAATCGAGCCATGGTTGCTTCTCTATCTTCTTCTACATTCGCCCTAATCATGGTAATCTCCATCTCCTTATGGTAGTTCTCCACACTTTTAGTGCCTTGAGTGAGCCCTTGCAGCCTTTGGTACAACTCCTTGTAATAGTGATTAGGGATAAACCTCCTTCTCATGATAGCCTTCATCTCCTCTTATGTATCAATAGGCCACTCACGATTCCTTCTCCTACTCAAAACAAGTTAATCCCACCAAATAATAGCATAATTAGTGAATTCAACTGCAACAAGCTTTACCTTTTTCTCCTCAGAATAGTTGTGGCAGTCAAAAACCAATTCAACTTTCTTTTCTCATTCTAGGTATGCATGAAGATGATTCTTACCTTGGAATGGAGGAATTGTCATTTTAATACTGCCTAAATTATGGTCATAGGTGCCTTACCTCCCAAATTCTCTTTAATCCCTTATATTGTTAGCAGTTCTAACCACAATAGTTTGATCGTTAAATTCATTATCTTCTACATCATCTTTATGGTCATAGGCATGTCTCAATTGCCTTCTTGGTTTAAGAGCCTCATATTCCCCATGCCTCCTTTGCAACTTTGCTATAGTATTAGATTGCTCCTCCATCCTCTCCCTTATATCATCAAATTTGGTGTTCATATGCTCAAATTGTTGTTGCATAGCTTTGATCATGGAGGACACATCACCAACTCCCTCATGAGCTGCACCTTTATCTTTAGATGTCATAATATTACTTCTATATAAAATAATAAAATACCTTACAGAGCACTCCCTTACGTGTTTCACTCAAAAGAAGGTATCACACTCCCTCATGTTTACATTCTTTATGGCTTTTTCTTTACATGAACTTTCACTCTTGCCTTTTACCACTCAGATTTCTCATTTCATCTCTATAAAACTAAACAAAGTAAATCAAGAGTATTGATTTTGAACATAATAAAATAAATGATGTAGAATTGAATAAATTAGAGAACAAGGAATCAAAAAACGAAAAAGGATATCAAGGTAAATGAATTTAATGAACTAAACTCACAAAAATCAGAATAGGGGTAGTTAAATTTAGAGGACAAACTTGGGTAATAAGATAGGAAAATGGATGACAGAATTGGAGTTAAGTAAGAAAATTTTGTTATTATTGTGGCAAATATGACCAAACTGTTAACTTTATCAATAATTTGAATTTGATGTTTTCTTTCTTTTCTTCTTCTTTCTTTCTTTTCTTTTTTTTTTTTTTTCCGTCGATCCTTCTTTTTGTTTTTTTTCCCTTTTTCTTTTGCTTAACACAAAACAACAATAGAACATTTAGCTACAATAATTGGAATTGAAATTAGCACGTTGAGAAGGATTACAAACTAATAGATTTATGCATTAGAATTATAATGCATATAATAGAAAAATTGAACATATATAAATAAATCACAAGGTAGAAAATTGAAGAGTGATTGGATTCAACCTGATTTAGAACTAGGCTTTGATACCAATTGATGCAGAAAACCTTAAAAGGACATGGCTTAGGGACCCAACGCACACAAGGAATTAAAGAACAACTAGAAAAGCTAAATTAGAGTTTAATAACAAAACCCTAGATCCAATATTCAAAGGAACACGAACCTAAGGTATTCAAGAAGGATATAGATGCCACACTCTATAAAAGAAAGGAATTAGGAGTGATACATCAATTTGAACGCCATAAGAAGAAGTACCTCTTGATAAGTTCTTTAGTTCTTAAAAGAACTGAGGGAGAAAAATCCTTCCTTTCTATTTCACTCAAAATTGTTTGATTTTTTTTTATCTGGTGTTACAAAAGGTGCCTATTTATATGCTAAGGTAACAATTCTAAAGAGGTAAAAATTCCTACTTAGGAAAATTTCTCATTTAAGAGGAATTTTTATCTAGGTACAAATTCTTACACACAAAATAAACTCCCAATTTGGAGTGACTCCTACTACTTAGTTCTAACACTTTAAGTACTCCAATGATATTAATAAGGTCTGGACTCTCTTTCAAGCTTAAATTCACAGCATTTGAAGCTTGGTTGGCTTAAACGTCCTTAATCAGCCCATTTAGTGCTTTTTGCATCTTTTTGGATTCAGCTCGTGTTATTGGGCCTCTTGGAATGTGCAATGGACCTCTTGCATCGATTGAAGCTCTAGCTCGTGTTATTGGGCCTTATGGAATGTGCAATGGACCTCTTGCATCCATTGAAACTCTAGCTCATATTATTAGGCTTTCTGGATTATGCAATAGACCTCCTACATCCATTGAAGCCTTTCACCCTTTATCTTTACAGTTCTCATTAGAACTAGTGGCATGTTAACTATTTTCCAATGAGATTTTTGGCATATCATTGGTATGAAGATATAGATCAGTGATCGAGGAAGCTGGAAATGGTGGTCCCTTGCTAGGCTGATACATAGACATGCAACAGTGGAGTAAACTTTCTAGTTTTGTAGATCTATAATGTTTAGGGATTCTTTAAGGGCATGGTGGCCGGAAACGCTCAGATTGTCTGGCGGCACAGAAGGTGGCTTTTGGCAACAAAATCAGTGGTTAGGGGCCGAGCTTCTGCAATGGCTGGGTGAGGTTGATGAATCCTAGACATGTCCTTGTATGAATTTACACCCCCAAAATCTCATATCAAAACTAGAATTACAATTATAAATTGAATATTAATAGGGTATTAGGCATACCTTGTCGTCATATTATAGAGATTGATGATATATGTGTACCAACAAGCACATAACTTTTTATATGAAAATGGGACCTACCTCTTATATTTATATTTAAACTCTAATTAAGTCCATCAATGATGGGCTTAACAATAGATTCTACACCAAATAATTATTTTAGGGCCATGCCCAAAAAAAATCAAACACAATTTTATTTTATATAACACATATAAGAGGTAAATAAAACTCATTAAATCACTTTATACTATTTAGGTCCACAATTAAATTACACATTTGATGCAATTTTTAAATTAAAATAGAAGATCTAATTAATGACAGTCCAAAAATAAGAAAATATTTTAACATTTTCTCACTTAGATAAGATTAATTGATTTTATTAATTTTTAAAAACTAGTTAAAAAAATGACTCCCGGTCAAATAACAACTTTAGTGGTCACAAAATAAATCATAACTCAATGAATTTATCTCAAAACATGATTGGGTCCACTAAGATACTCAACTCCAAACTATGGACTACAATATACTATTTCCAGTATAGTAGATCCATAATTACTAAAGCAAACTAATCTCATTGACATAATTATAAGCATGTGTAGGTGTAGTAACACTTATAGTATAGCCAAATGATCCTTCTATACTATTGTGTAAAAGGTTTGTGTTATGGTCTTTTATAGAAAAACCACTACAAATAAAACATATTTTCCCAAGGAAATAATTGACCACATCTTCCAAAGGGAACAACCGAACTTAGGGTTATACAAAAGCAACCATTGTTTTCTCCAAGAAATCAATTGTATCTTGAGATAACACAATATTTCATAAACCCATAAAAGAATAAATTTTATAATTTGCATAATAGATACAATTAAATCAAAAGAAAATCATAATAGAATCACTCCCACTAATCAATTACATCAAAACAACTCAGAACACCCATATTTTCAGCATGTTGTTGGAAAACATTAGGTGCAACAGCCTTAGTGTATCTATTAACATTGTTTTAGTGCTAATATGTTCAATAAGAATATCACCATTCTTGACCTAATCTATGACTATAAGATACTTAATCTCAATGTGTTTAGAACCATTGGATGTTTTATTAATCTTTGAGGATATCTCAGCTCAATTATCATAGTAAATTCTTGTAAGTTTAATGATAGAATCCCTTATCTTCAAACTAAAAATAAAATTTCTAAGTCATATTACATGTGTGCCAACATCATAACAAGCAACAAACTTTGCTTGTATAATAGAAGAATTAGTATATGTTTGCTTCACACTCTTCCAAGAAATTGCTCCATCAGCCAAAAAAAACAAATACCCAAATGTAGATTTCATATCATCAATACAACTAGTAAAATCAGAATTTGTATACCCAACCACCTTAAGGTCACTAACCCTCTTATAGACAAGTATGTAATCTTTTGTTTTTTTGCAAATACTACATCACCTTTTTAATAGCAACCCAATGCCTATCACTTGGATTAGAAAGGTATTTGCCAAGTACACTCATTACAAAAGAAAAATTAGGCTTAGTACAAACCTAGACATTCATAAAACTTTTCTAAATTTCATCCTTAAGGCATTGATCCTTGCTAAATTTATCACCTTTAGCCATGAGAACATCTCCAGGTTTGCATTTATCTATTTTAAATCTCTTAAGCACATAACATATATAGGCTGTCTATGAAAGACCCAACAAGTGTCTAGATTTGTCCCAATGAATTTCAATTCCCAAAACATAGGAAGTACAACTAAGATCTTTCATGTCAAAGTAACTAGACAAAGCAGATTTAGTCTTATGAAGTAGATTGATATCATTATTAACAAGTAATATATCATCTACATAGAGAATAAGAATAATAAAATTGCTCCCACTCATCTTGAGATATGTACATTGATCAACACTATTTTCAACAAAACTAAAGGAGGATATAACTTTATCAAACATTAAATTCCATTGTCTAGATGCTTGTTTAAGACCATAAATAGACTTTCTTAATCTACATACTAAGTGCTCATTTCCAGTTGTAATAAAACTCTTAGGTTGTTGCACATAAACCTAAAGAACTTAATTCAAGAAAATAGCTTTGACATCCATTTGATGAAGTTGTAAATCATAATGAGCTACTAGGGACATAATAATTCTAAAGGAATATTTTAAAGATATTGATGAGAAAGTTTTCTTCAAATCTAGCTCCTCTTTCTATGTGAATCCTTTTGCTACCAACTTCGCCTTAAACCACTTTATATTTCCCTCAAAATCTTTCTTGGTTTTAAACACCCATTTATGGCTTATGGGTCTAGAACAATTTGGAATGCCAACAAGCTCCTACACACCATTAGAATACATGGACTAAACTTCTTCATTCATTACCTCTATCCACTTATTAGATTGTTCACAAGATATTGTCTGATTATAGTTTAATGGATCAATAACTTGTCCAATATCAAAATCTGCCTCACCTAAATATACAATAAAATCATTTGAAATTGCAAGACACCTTATCCTCTTAGAACATCTAATAAGTATAGACTTTACTAGTTTAGGTGGAACATTTGTAATATTTTGATGAAGTGGCATATCAAGCACTCTAT
>JAHOYR010000014.1:4163962-4302106 GCA_023213295.1 Bruguiera hainesii
AAAAAAAAAAAAATCAAAGGAGAAAACCCTTGATTTTTATTTCTCCCAAAGTTGTTTGATATTTTAAAGCTTATGAGGAGGTGTCAATTTATAAACTAAATTAACAATCCTAAAAAAGCATAAATTCTTATTGAGGGCAAATTCTTACACATAAAACTTTCACTTTTATACAATCCCTTATTTAGGATAAACTCCTATTTATAAGTGAATACTATTACTTAATCATGACCCATTAAGTACTTCAATCATATTAATAAGACCTTAACTCTCTTTTAAGTTAGAATTCACATTATTTGTAGTTTGGTTGTCTCGAATGTTCTCAATTAGCCTATTTAGTACTTCTTTCATCTTTTTGACTTTAGCTCGTTGATACGGAAAATCCCAAAAAGATGAGATTTAGGGACCCAACACACACAAGGAATCAAAGAACAACCAGGAAAGCTAAATCAGAGTTTAATAACACAAACCCTAGACCTAATATTTGAAGGAACACGAACTTAGGGTATTCAAGAAATATATGGACGCCACACTCCAGAATAGAAAGCAATTGAGAGTGATAAGTCGATTTGAATACCATAAGAAGTAATTTTTGATAAGTTCTTTAGTTCTCAAAAGAATCGAGGGAGAAAAACCCTTACTTTCTATTTCACTTAAAGTTGTCTAATCTGATGTTACAAAGGGTACCTATTTATAGGCTAAGATAACAATCCTAAAGAGGTACAAATTCCTATTTAGGACAATTCCTTATTTAGGAGGAATTCCTATCTAGGTACAAATTCTTACATTGAAAATAAACTCATAATTTTGGAGTTACTGCTATTACTTAGCCCTAACACTTTAAGTACTCCAATGATCTTAATAAGACCTAGACTCTCTTTCAAACTTGAATTCAGACCATTTGAAACTTGGTTGGCTTTAATGTCCTTAATTAGCCCATTCAGTGCTTCTCTCATCTTTCTGACTCCAGCTCATGTTATTGGGCCTTCTGGAATGTGCAATGGATATCTTCCATCAATTAAAGCTCTAACTCATGTTATTGAGCCTTCTAGAATGTGTAATGGACCTCTTGCATCCATTAAAGTCTTTCATCCATCATCTCTACAGTTCTCATCACTCGTGTTATTAGGCTTTTTGGAATTTGCAATAGATCTCTGGTATCCTTTGAAACCTTCCAAGCATTATCTTTAAACTTCTCATCACAAATTTCGTTAGAGCTATATCTTTTTCCTAGATTTGGCTGCATATCCCATACCATATTAATTGACTTGGGGACTACCTAAGAAATTCTACACCATTGTAGGTAAATGCTCCAAACTTGCTACACGAGCTTGCAATGGAGAAATAAATGGTTAATAAATTCTTAGGTTGAGAAGCATATATGACATATTGCATTATGATTGCTGTCACAGGGCCAACCATTCCGTACAAATTTTTGGCCTTGTGATGGCACTAAGTAACCCACTTAGTCTCAGCCAAACTCACACACACTCACATGCAGAGAGACAACAGCACTCTTACGGGAAATCTTCCCAACCTTTACTACTTAACACAAAGTACAAAGGATTGCCAAGACAAGTGTTTCTCACTCTACACTTTCTCTCTCTCGTGTCAGGATATATGCAAGTATCCTTGGTGTCTCTTGGCAGACACCTTACATACCTATATATAGGCTGCATGACTTGGCTGCCAAGACAATCATGCTTAGTGGGCATTCCCCACTACTTCCTACAAGCTAGGGTGAACATGGGTATGCAATCAAGGAGAGCCTGCCACCTCGCTTGGACTGGTTCAACCTACATATGCTGGCTGCAATGTGTTTCTTGCCTCAAGGAGAGGCTACCAACACATCAAACCCATGCAATCATGCCTCACCCATGCTTTCTGCAGATAGGGTTACAGGGACGTGGGGGACTTAGTGGGTTCTCCCCCATGTCCTCCATGATCTCCTCTTTCCATAGTGCATGGCCAAGAGCCTTGCCCATGCTGCCACCTGTCCTTCTACTGTTCCAGCTTGTGTGCTAGCCCGGACCCCTGCCCGTGTGCCAGTCTTGCTTGTTGCTGGTCCGGACTCTTGCCCGTGCTCCAGTCTTACTCGTTGCTGGTCTGGACTCCTACCTGTGCACCAGTCTCATGCCTTGTTGACTCGGACTCCCTGTTTGTGCACCAACCTTGTGTGTTGCTGGCTTAGACTCCTGCCCATGCGCTAGCCTCATGTATTGTTGTGCGGGTTCCTGTTAGCCATTTTCTGCTTGGCTAGTCTCTCAAGGGAGACATACATACTCCCCCTAAAGAGCATTAGGGAATCTGGCCGTCTGGTAGGAGGAGACCTTGGAGTGCTTGAGTGATCACTCCCTCAATTGGCAGCCTGCTAGCCCGACTTACTGCCCAATTGGTGATCTAACACTCTTCTCCTCTGCGCCAATGCCCTAACCCGCTGCCCCTTAGCTGCAACACGTTCATCCTTGCTTGGTGCCAATGCCAAAGCCCGCATCTTACCTCTCCCGGCTTTGCCGCCTTGCGCATTGACCCACCACAACTGCCTTATTTCCTTCGACACGTCCGTCTCACGCCGACTCCATGCCAAGCACTGGCATAAGGCATTGCCAATGTTGGCATTTCTCTATTGAGGGACTTAGGGGGCTAACAAACCACCCCTACCCGTTGAAGCCAACGTCCTCGTTGGTGGAGTAAACTAGCCTTCTCGTTCCTACAGCCCCAACTTTCTGTTAACCTCGCGTCTTGGGGAAGGACTCCTCTTGACTGGTTGCTGCCACTTATAAGCAGCAAAACCCCTGTCATCAACTCTCCTAAGGTTACACCCATACCTTGGAAAGAACTCGAAATGCAGTGTTCTGCTATATCCTACAGCCTTCCTTGCCTTGTTCCTGCCATTTTTGGCCCTATCAAATGACACTTGCCTTGAACTTGCATGACCATTCAGAACCGGCTGCCCCTTTGCCCGATCACCTAAAATCAGCTTGTGGTGTGTGACATGCTGCCGTGAAGGAGGCTTGGCCAGCATTCCCTTTTCCTGAGGTTCAACAGTCCTCAGTGCTGCCAAGTATTTCATGTCTCCCTCTCCCGTTCCTTGCTGCACCTGCAAGGTATACAGCACAGCACAAGTCTTTCCACCCTTGCTAGCAAGATGTCCTTTCTCTCCAGCAACAAAACATGGTTACCTCTCATCCGTGATTAGCAACCCTCCCAAATAGGGCATCAATGCAATCCCCGCTTGCACAAATAGATTCATTCCTAGGATCACATCAAAATCGTCCAATGTCATTATGGAGAAATCAAATTTATCAACCCATTGACCCAGGGTTACCTCAACACCTTTCATCGTTCCCAGAACGTCATGTGCCACGGAGTTGACTGCCTTCACACGGCTGCCACTCTTGCTCACCTCTAGCCCAAGTGAGCCCACCACCCTTTTCGCAATGAAGCTGTGGGTTGCGCCCGAATCCACTATGGCCAACAACTCTTGCCTTCCTAGCCCAATTTTGACAAACATCAGGCCGGGTGATGAATCACGTTCCGTGCGTACAGCATTGATCAATTGTAGAGGATTGACTCGAGAAGGATTGCTATCACCATCGCTGTCCCCTTCTTCCGCCACCAAGGCGCTCAATTTCTCCCTTTGTGGGCACTCCCTTGCCCTATGCGAACCACTGCAAATGAAACAACCCCAGTTTAATTTGCTTTTACCTTGGTCCAGAACAACTTTGCCTTTCCCCTTGCTGTCGTCCCCTTGTTTGCATTCCCGAGAGTCCTCCTTCTTCCTCCTGCCCTTCTCCTTGGATAGTTTTCCATTTGAAGAATCCACGGAGTTGATTCAGAAATCCACCAAACCGTTAGCAGCAACAATTGCGGAGGGCAAGTCCTTCACACCTTGCCTCTGAAGCTCGATCTGCGCCCATGGTTAGAGTCCTGAAATGAAATTGAACAGCTTGTCTTTGTCCGACATATTCTAGATGTCCAGCAACAAAGAGCTGTATTCCTTGACATAGTCACGAACTGTGCCACTATGCCTCAATCTCTTCAGCGACTCCCTTGCAACCCATGATGTGTTGCAAGGCAAGAATTGATCCTTCAATTCCTTTTTCAGCACGTCCCAAGTCTCAATCCGGGGCCTACCTGAACTAGCATTGTCATCAAGCCTCGTACGCCACCACAGCTTGGCATCCTTGGACAGGTACATGCTAGTAAGGGTCACCTTCTCCTCTTCAGGCACCCTTGAGGCCATGAAGTACTGCTCCATGTCCCACAAAACGTTTTTGATGGCTTTGGCATCCCCCTCCCCTTCGAAGGCCTTTGGTTCAGGAACCTTCATCCTCCTGGATGATTCGGTAGCACCATCGAGTTGGTTGCCTACGGCTTTCTTAAGGACAACAACATCCTGCTCCATGTCGCCAAAGGACTGTGCCCAGGCACCATCAAAACTATCGTAACGGGTTTGTAGGAAACTTATAGATTTCTCCAGTTTGTCTATCCTCACCAAGATTGAGAGGGCCTGATCCTCCGAGGCATCACCGAGTGCCTTCTCGATCCTTGACACACGCTCACGAACTGCATCAAGTCTCGATCCTTCAACCATTGATCGAACTTGCTCTGATAACAATTGTCACAGGGCCAACTGTTCTGTACAAATTTTTGGCCTCATGATGGAACTAAGTAACCCACTTAGTCTCAACCAAACTCACACACACTCACAAGCAGAGAGACAACGGCACTTTTACGGGAAATCTTCCCAACCTTTACTACTTAACACAAAGTACAAAGGATTGTCAAGACAAGTGTTTCTCACTCTACACTTTCTCTCTCTCGTGTCAGGATATATGCAAGTATCCTTGGTGTCTCTTGGCAGACACCTTACACACCTATATATAGGCTGCATGACTTGGCTGTCAAGCCAATCATACTTAGTAGGCATTCTCCACTACTTCCTACAAGCTAGGGTGAACATGGGTATGCAATCAAGGAGAGCCTGCAACCTTACTTGGACTGGTTCAACTTACACTTGCTGGCTGCCATGTGTTCCTCGCCTCAAGGAGAGGCTGCCAACACATCAAACCCATGCAGTCATGCCTCTCCCATGCTCTCTGCAGATAGGGTTGCAGGGACTTAGTGGGTTTTCCCCCACGTCCTCCATGATCTCCTCTTTTCATGGTGCATGGTTGAGAGCCTTGCCCACACTGCCACTTGTCCTTCTGCTGTTCCAGCTTGTGTGCTAGCCCGGACCCCTGCCTGTGTGCCAGTCTTGCTTGTTGCTGGTCCAGACTCCTGCCCGTGCTCCAGTCTTGCTTGTTGCTGGTCCGGACTCCTGCCAGTGCACCAGTCTCATGCCTTGTTGGCCCAGACTCCCTGTTCGTGCACCAACCTTGTGTGTTGCTGGCCTGAACTCCTACCCATGCGCCAGCCTCATGTGTTGCTGTGTGGGTTCCTGTTAGCCACTTTCTGCTTGGCTAGTCTCTCAAGGGAGACATATATACCCCCCTAAAGAGAATTAGGGAATCTGGCCGTCTGGTAGAAGGAGACCTTGGAGTGCTTGAGTGATCACTCCCTCAATTGGCAGCCTGCTAGCCCGACCTACTGCCCAATTAGTGATCTAACACACTTCTTCTCTGCGGCAATGCCCTAACCCGATGCCCCTTGGCCACAACACATTCATCCTTGCTTGGTGCCAAAGCCAAAGCCCGCATCTTACCTCTCCCGGCTTTGCCACCTTGTGCATTGACCCACCATAGCTGCCTTATTTCCTTTGACGCATCCATCTCACGCCGACTCCATGCCAAGCACTGGCATAAGGCATTGCCAATGCTGACATTTCTCTATTGAGGGACTTAGGGGGCTAATAGTTGCCATCCCCAATTATCCGAGTTAGGCATTCCTTTACTAGCAATCTGTAATGCAAAAGTTGCCTTCCAAATACCTCCATTTTTAGGGGTACTAGTCCACACCAAATATAAGGCTTTGAGAATAGTGTCACTGCCCAAAGACTATCTAATAAGTCAATAAAGGATTTAACTACAAATGTACCACTATTTTCACATTGCCATATCAATCTATTTGAATCTCCCTATGATAAGTAGCACCTTTTAAGCATGTTGAGAAACACTTAAAGTTGTTCCTACTCCTAGTAAAAGAGATTTTGATGCCAAGTGATTCTCCACTCCTAATTTCCATTTGCCTATACCTTAAAGTTACTAATGCAAATAATTATAAAAATCACTAACAAATTGGTTCCTTGGCCATTTAGGGATGATGCCAAAAATCTACTTTATCTCTTTCACCAACCAAAACACTAAAGTTGGATTTAACAATGTCTAAAGTCTTGTTATTTGATTGCATAATAAAGCATATCCCTCTCTAGACTGAGGACATGTGTGCTAATTTGGTGTATCATTCCCATCCTTAGCGTAAATAGTTTCCATATTGTGTTTTTAGAGTTTTCACCCATATCTCATGGCTAGCATTGCTTATCCTCCATAACCATATGGTCAAAATACCCAAATTACAATTTTTGATTTTGCCAATCTCCAATCCACTATATGATTTAGCTTAACATAATAAACCCCACTTTGTATGATGCATCTTTAAATGCTTTTTGTTGTCACAAAAAAAAAAAAATCTTTGCATCATCTTTAACCTTGCCTTTACACTTCTTGGCATCTTAAACAGGGACATGAAGTAAATAGGGAGGGATCATAAATAGGATTTTATTAGCACTAACTTCTCGACCTTAGAGAGGACCTGAGATCTCTATTTAGTTAGTTGAGCTTTCATCTTGCAAATGATAAGATTCTAGAGGCTTATGGTCCCCAGATTTACCCCTAAGAGCAGACCAAGTTTCTTCATTAGTAAAGAACTAACTTGACACTTCCAAAAAGGTGCCCATGTCTCTATGTTCGCTTCACCTCCTTTAACTGCATGCATAATTATTTTAAAGAGATTGATTTTCAAACTTTAGTAGCACTAGAAGCATTGAAGAATTCATTTACAATTCTTTATGAACTCATCTTTAACACTAAAAAGGATAGTATCATTAGGAAATTAGAGATGTGAAAATTACAGAGCCTACCTAATGACCACACCTTTAATTAGGCCCAGACATAAACCCTTGTTAAGAAGGGAATTAAGGCTTTTCACAACTAGCAAAAACAAGAAAGGGGGAAGAGGATCTCCTTGGCATAAACCTCTTACCATTTTGAATTATTGTGTAGGACACCTATTAGCTGAAATAGACAATTGCAGTGTCAACATACACTCTTATATCTATTGTCTCCATCTTTCTCCAAAACTCATGTACTATATTACCTCCTTTATGAAACTCCATTCCACCATATCATATGCCTTTTCAAAGTCTAATTTAATGATGACCCCTCCCTATTTTCTTTTCTTCATTTTCTTAATTATTTCATTGACAATCAATACACTATTTAGAATATATCATCCTTTTAAAAATGTTAATTGATATTCCCTTATAATCTTACCAATCACGAGATAAAGGCCATTAGTGAGGATTTTAGCCAAAATTTTATAAATTCATCCCATCAAATAAATAGGCAAAAATTGAGAGATCTCCTTAATAGCCTCCACCTTAGGAATCAATACTATAAAAGAGGGAGTAAGAGAGCTGCAAAATTTTCCATTGTTATATATGTTAATCAAAAAATTCAACACATATTGTTTAACTAACTCCCATAGTTGTTTAATGTAACTTAAATTAAATCCATTCGAACTTGGTGCCTTATTATCATTATAGTCCTTAACTACATCCCAAACTTCTGATGTCAAAAAAGGATGCTTAAGAGTCATATCATCAATTGTCTCTAATACAGAAGGAACCTTTTATTGTGAAGCACAGTTGCACAAAAATGCCTAGATGTCTTTAAAATGAGTGAATATAGCTTTCCTCATATCTTTTGTTTGAGAGTTTGGCCCTCTATTGTAACTTGGCCTATTAAATTCTTATGTTGCATATTAGAGGCCTTAATGTAAAAAAATTTAGTGTTTTGATCCCCTGTAACCATCCATCTCAACTAAGATTTTTGGAACCATTCAAGTTTGTCCTTTCTTAGAGCCTCCCAGTATGATGTCTTGCATTGACCGAATTTAGCTCTCTCAACATTTATTAGTGATTGAGACTCTTGTTTAAATATGAGTTGTTTCGCTCTTGAATTTGTTACTTATAGCCCATCTCTATTTTAGAATACTCTTTCTTGCTCTATGACTTTAGGTAGTTTTTGATAGCCTCAAGCCTCCTGCTAACAATCTGCCCTAGAAAACCATTGATTGTAGCATTCCCCAAACCTTTATAATTCTTGCATTTGTGCATCCATCATGCAACCAATGATTGAAGAATATCAATGGTATAAGATCTTAATCCATTTTCTCCATTCTAAGACATATACCAGTACAATCCAAGAAGCTGTAGATGATCCCTTATTATTTAGGCTTAGGTAATGCCCTTAACCATTTCGCATCAATAAGAAACTTATCTGTATGACTTATAAATGGAACTTCTTAAAAATTACTCCAAGTGAACCTTCGTCCATGCATCGATAGACCAAATAACTCCATATTGTAAATAAATTCATTGATGTGTTGAATAGCTATTTGATCATTAGACACACACACACACCTATTTATCCTTTGACAACATTGTATTAAAATCTCCCTTAATGCACCATCATCCCTTAAATTTATCTTTTAAGCATTTTAATTCATCTCATACTCTTAATTATTTAGTAAAGCCATTGGGAGCATATACATTAACCATTATAACCTTTTTTCCTAATGGAATAACCAAGCACTCCATCATTATGAATTGGTGAGCCACTAATTTATTTTGTAACTGAAAAATTGAAAAGTCCAAAAATATAACTAGTCCACTAGTTTTTCCACTTGTCTTAGTAGCCAACACTTGAATTCTAGTGCCCCCCCCACGCCTATCTTAACATTGCATCTTCAGGCCATGCAATTTTGGTTTCTTAGATAAACAAAATAGCTGGTGAAATAATGGAGACCCATTTTTAAATCACATGCCTTTTAGTTATTTTTCCCAGTCCCCACACATTTATAATGGTAATAATCATAAAATAACTAATTAATCTCATACCTAAACCTTTGACTTACATCATGCTACTGTTTCTTTACTTCTTCTTCTAATATAGAGTGGTAAGTAATAACATCAACTTCATTGCCTAACACCTATAAACCCATCATCTTTTTAACCTTTAACACCTAAGAAGCTTATAGTCACAACATTTGATTCCAAAAATGAATAAGACTATTTAAGAGTTGTCCATCCTCTGAGAGCACCTCCTTGATTAGAGTACCAATAGATAGAATATATTTTATTGGTTTTTTTCAATTCACTCCTTTTACCTATTAGCAGTTTAGGTATCCTTGTTTACCTATTTGTTTTCATCAATGTGGTTATTGCTAGGAGCTTATCCTTTATTGCCTCACCATTCTACTCTTAAATTACCTTAAGGGAAATACTATGAGAGACCTAATTAATTGAAACATTTTGGCTAGCTAGTCTGTCTATTAGGTTTGATTGGCCATCCGTTTGTCGGCTTCCGTAGAGATTTCTAGTCTGAATTTTCATTTAAAGGATAAAGTGGGCTTTTTGGCTTATATACAACCTCTCTTAACTCTTAGATATTAAAGCCTTTAAGTTGTGAAGACCCTTTAGCTTGTATAAGGTGACCTCTTTGTTCATTTAGATTAAACCCATTGGTTAAAGGCCCATTATTGGCAACCTTTCTCTCACCAACCCACTAAAATAAATCCAAGTCTGCCACCCCATATATTTAAATTTCCAACTACTCATTTCTTTTCTATCTTGCCCTAATTAAACTCTTAGAAGATTCCATTTATCTTAGAGCCAAACACTTGGCAGTAATCAACAGTTGTTTTGATTCAAACCTTTTTAACAACTGTTTGCCCATCATCTCTACTTCCTGTGCCATTGATGAGCAATTATGATTGAACTACTTTAAGTCATCTTTCACCTTTCTATTTAAGTTTTGGTGAAACAGTAGAGTGCTCCCTTGATTAGGAATGAAGCACTCATCAACGTGATTTGAAATCCCTACTCCCTGCTAATGCTTAGACCTTGTTATTTCTAATACTACTTCACAAAGCAAATGGAATGAAAAAAGCTAATTATCTATACTCATAACCACCAATAAATGGATCTTCATATCCTTTTGAATCAAGACTATAAATCAATAGACATCTAACTTCAATTTTAACTCAGATTGTACATCCATCTCAAAATAAACCCCAATACTTTCTAAACCTAAAGAGAAAATCAGCATTCCATGCTTAAAGTGGTAGGCCTTTCATTGACACCTAAACTCATTGATTGCACCTATCCCTGCCAAGAGACCATGAAGTCACACTCTATAAATGTTCTTTTAATCATCTCCCCTCTTTGCTCAAAACATCCATCATTTGAATTTTAGAGTTAAATGTAAAAAGTACCTTCGATCCACCCAGGGTTATGAATCTAAAAGGGAAGATGTCATTTCTCTATAGTTGAATGTGCATAAGATCAATGAGTTAGGGACATTAGACCACCCCATTGCAAATTGTCTAAGCCACTCCATTTTTGCCTCCTGTAAACAATATGATAACAAGACTATTTTTTATTTCAAGAAAAGCACATGGCTATCACCTAGTGATCTCAAAGATTTGTTCTCCAAGTTCTATTTTCCTTTGACCACTTCCTTAAAGGTTTTAGAAAATCATTTTCTTTCTTTATTACTTTGATAAATTGGAGAGACTTTGCAATATCTAGGTGAGACTCACTACTTATTAGATCCCACAAAAGCTCTGGGAGTTAGATAAGTGGCAATCTTAACCCCCAATTGATTGCCCAACAATTGTTCACCATTTAATTGATTCATTAAACCAATCACATTCCATCTCTGATCAAATTTGACAAAGTCAAATCATTGACTGATTTTATGAAATTTGTTAGGAATAAAGACATCCACCGCGTGCCCCCATCTCTAAAAAATTCACCAATATCCACCACGTGCCCCCATCTCTAAAAAATTCACCATAGTCCTTTGGGATCTATCAATGCTAGTAGATTATGAACAAATAGGGGTGTTGCCACCATCATTTCTACCCCTTTGGATAGTAGAGTTTAGATAAATAAATATTATATTGTATATAAATAAATGGTAAAAGAATGTTAGATGCAAGTAATAGACTATTGTAAGAATTGGTGGAAGCATGGTCAATCTAAATGGCTTAGGTACTAGAGCAATTATGCTTAAAGTCACCTAAGATCTTTGGTAGCAAATATGATCAAAGGCATTCAAACAATTTTTTGTGAAACAAAGTTGACAAGATTTTAGTATAAGGATTTTTTGGAATGAATTTAAGTTTTATCAAGATCTTAAAATCAGTATTTTATAAAGGTGTATCCAATAAGTCCCAAGTCCTCTCTAAGAAGATTTAAGTAGATATGCAGCTTTGTAGATTAATTACATTCTTTTTTTTTTTGCTTACATTAATGTTTGAAAAATTTCATCCTAAGATGTAATGTTCTGTGTTATTATCTTTTGCGTATTGTTATTCCTCCCAACAAGGATAATCCTTGAATTGTCTTTAAGGGAATGAGTATTTGAATTATTCTAGAATAATATTATTTTATACCTTAGTTTTATTTTTCTTAATGTTATAGTTATGCAAAGATTTCATCCATTTGTGTGAGTTGATACAATTGTGCAATTTTCTCTAAGTTTATGCCCCCCTTTTCTCATAGTGAGAGTTGTTATATATCACAAGTTAGATGGGGAACAAGTGAATATAAGACTTAGTAATCCCTTTATAGAGTTTGATAAGTTCAATTGCTTGGAGGAAATAATTACAAATAAGCATAGCTAAACCTTAAGCTTATTATTTGACCCACTAAGTTTATTAGTAGTGCATCCTTGTTGAAGTCTTAAATTGAATAATGTTATCATCTTGCACACTCTAAATTTAATTAAGCAAAACATGGTGATGGACCATTGCATCAATGTTGAATTGACTTGTTTCTCGTACTAACATTAAATGTTCTTGCAACATTTGAAGGTATCGGTTCAAGGGATGTGATGCAATTTGATATGGGAAAAAGAGGCCAAGTTAGATTCAACAAACATGGGAGAAGATAAAGAAGCTTCTATACACAATGAAGGAAATGTTGATGACAAGAATCTGAGTAGAACTATTTGAGTTTTAGGATACACCTTATTTCAATAAAAAATTTTAAAGGATATAACTTTATTACTTTTATGGATTAAAACAAAAAAGGAAATATGAATGGTAAAGACCCTAGTATCTATATAATTCATTTATTTATCTACCATGTAAAGCTCTCATGTGACATGTCCTTATTGTGTTATGTTCATTCCAAATTTTAAGTTACTTATTTCCTTGGCAATATATAAGTTTATATTGCTAATAATTACCATGGATGTTTATTTCTTGAAGGTCTTTTGATCAAATATGTGTAAGATTTTCCTACTTATTATTTGTAGTTAATATGTGCCTCATAAGATTATTGATTGTTCCTTTTCAATTGAATAGTTTTTCTATGTTCAATATGAAATTAATTTAAGACTTTTCCCTTCCTTTTATATGGGAGGTTTAGACGTTATGTCTTGCTTAGGAAATTGACACTAGAAGCTATTTAAATGGTTGATGTGTGAACCAAAATTGGTTTTGGACAGAAATTAAAACGTTTTTGGAAATCTTCAATGATGATTTTTGAGAAATGAGAAATACACAACAACGTGTTAGAGAAGGAAATATGTCATGCATGAAGTTGTCTCTTAACTTTTAAATTTCCCAACACCCTTCATCTACATATTGCTTAAGTGGTCAAAATCACTGTTTAATGTCAAATTCAGTGGTTTTTATTCCGCTACATTTGCAAGCACTATAATAGATCTTGTGCAACGGTTTGCTTAGTCTATAACAACACATATGAACCAACTACATAAAAGATGTTTAGGCAATGGTTTTAAATGATTATTACAATGCTTTTAATATTGCATGTGACGGTTATGAAATATCTATGCGATAGTTATGAAAGATATATATGCGATGGTTCTTTTGTTTGTGATAATGCTTTGAAACTTGCTGAGGCAGTAGTTTTTCAATATTAAGTAGTAGTCATTGGAGAAATAGACAGTTATTATTAGAGAAATAGGCAGCGGTGTCTAATGAATTTGGAAGCAGATTACTATTGATTAGGCAGCGTTTTTATTGTCAAATATGTGGCGATTGTCTGGTAGAATGCACAGTAATTGTCTAGTAAAATACACAGCGATTGTTTGGAGAATAAGTAGTGGTTTCTGGCAGAATGGTCAGCAATATTTAGTTGAATTGGCAGTGATTTGCCGTTAAATAATTAGCAAATTTGGTATAATGGGTAGCATCATCTAATGAAATTAGGATTTTATTGAAGCAAATGTAAATAAGCAAAGCAGTACAAGCTACAAAAAACCGCTTAACCAATATTTAGTATCTCATATAAAGTCAAAGTATACTACAATTTCTAAATAAAGAAGTACAAAAATTATGAAGTCCTCAACTTCGATCATGAGCATCATCCTACAAAAGATAAACAGAGCTTTTAATTCAAACCTAGAAACATTTAAAATAAACTAAAAGAAAATGAGAAATATGGAGAATACCTGAAGGCGTAGACTGTATATGTCTACCGAGTATAGATGATTCTAATGGTCTAGAGCACTAAAAGTACATTCAGGTGAAGAAGCTAATGGAATACTTATAGGGGACATGTCAAAAGTCATGTTTAGCGCAAGATTCTCTTACTGCAATTTTTGGAACATTGCATAAAAATGGTGGGCTATTACAGAAGTATACAGTTCCATCTTCTTTTGCAACTCTACTATTTGAACGTCAAACTTCTTTTGGATCTTAGCTTGCACATCATTTCTAAGAGAATGCATAAATTCTTTTGGAACTTTTACAACATCTTCACCAACTAATTTTTCTTTTAAAGAAGTGCAGTTGACACCTCTCCCGTAAAGCCTGACCCTCCCAATATGCTCCTCTCCCATAATTGTAGTAAATGAATCTACAGGATTTTGGCTACTTGATCCTTCCCTTTGAGAATGAAGCTCCTCAATCTAAGTCTGAATCCAAATTAAGTCAAGTTATATTGAAAAATAAAGTAAAAAAAAGGAAAATTTAATTGCTTACAATTTGTTGAGATGTTATCTCATCTAACAACTTATATTCTTGATTGGCTCTTCTTTTGCGCGTCGCCTTAAAGACTTCAAGTTGGAAAGGAGAGTTTTTAGCAAGATCTTGATTTTTCTAATGGAAATGCAAACAAAGAAATGAAAAAAAAAATTAAAATAAAATAAAATCATGTTAAATAATAGTACCAAATCACATAAGGTACAAATCGTGGTTTGATAAACCACAAGATCAATGCAACACATGTAACAACTGTGAATTAGTGGTGTTTTTGTGATTTGCTTACCATTTGTTCTTAAATCCTAGCGAAATTCTTTCTGCCTGCAGTATGCAATCTTGTTTGCTATTGTTAATTGTTTATGTTGGTTTTTGCCAATACTTGTATGCATATTATAGCTTTAACAACCAGTCAAATTAAAATTATAACCAAAAGAAAAGATTTGACAAACATCAAATAAAAGATAAGATTAAACCTTTGCTTCTTTAGAATTCCAATATTTTAACAGGTATTTAAATTGATCTAAAGGTATATGTGGTGGATGGTTTCTCAAGTGTTCTCCATCAGTCTTGTGCTTTGTATAGTGGTCTTTCTTTAAATTGCACTTATAAGTCCTACTTACCTATCCTACAATCATTTAAAATACTCCAAACATTGATTGTAATGAAGGAATTTTTTAGAAATAAGAAAGAAAATTTTCAATATACATTACCTGCACAAGCTTACACAGAGCATTCTTTTTTTCAGGATCCAGCATATGCCGAGTCTTTACATATAATGGCACCAATTTGACATTCCTAGCCAACGTGCCAAAAAAATTACTAAACTCACTTAAAGTTTGATCATTTAGGCCTATAGGTCAATTTTTGGCATTTAGGAAAATGGGCTTTTTCTCCTTTTCAATTCTTGCATGTACTACACTCATTGTTGTTGGCCCTTTTCTTTTTATACACTAAAACAATATTAGTGAATATATATAATTATTCAATCTAACAATAAAGATTTAAATGAATTATATAAATAAGGATTACATCTTTTGATTACCTTGTGTGTCTCCTTATTCTACTTCTTATTGTTGTCTCGATCCTTCCCATGTGGAAGGTTATGTTCCCCTTTGACCACAAGTTGTCCCTCTCGATTGCTGATTATCAAAATGTGTGTCTATTTTATGTTGTTGCCCACTTGGACAAACATTATTCACTATTGGCTGTCCAACTCCTTGTGAAATTGTCTCCATCGATTGTGACCCACTACTTGGAATAGAAACACTCAATCTCACAACTGGCTACCCAGTTTGCATCTCTTCTTATGCTTGTTCTTTTTGTGTTACTCTTTGCTATCTTAAAATACTCAAGAAGGAAGTTGTCCACTCTCTTGCATTAGACGAAGCCTTCTTTCTTTGAATAAACTGTTTCTTCATGGCTAAAGGTTGTTGAAAGTACATAAGGATTAAAATTACAAAAGAAGAAAAGTCATAACGGCAAATTGAACACCAAAAAGCCATGATAGATTGCTATTTCAATATAGATTCCATCATTTTAATTATTGAAAAGTTAAAACAACCAGTAACCAACAAAATAACAAGAAAAAAAAAAAGGAGATTAAAGAGAGACCTCGACTTAGTTGGTAGCGAGTTACTTGTGATATCTGACTTGTTATAATTGTCATTCAAACAAATTGATTAATGCATTAATCTACGCTGGGAGTGGAGGTTTAAGGGAGGTGAATGGCTATTCCCTTCAAAGAAAAACAAAAGAAAAGTCTAAATCCAAAACTTATGCTACACTAGGAACTGGTGAGGTATTTATGATACCACAATCTGTTTTTCTTCTTAAAAAGCTATTGATAAGTTAAGTTTTTCATCAAAAGCTTTTGGAGTTTTGGCCAAAGAAAAGATAATTGAGAAAAAGAAAAGGTAAATAAATAAAGTTCCTTTGTGCTGCCCTGCCTACTAGAATAAAATACAACAACATGCACAGCCATAGATGGCAAACACTGAGCAAATGGATCCAATCATATTGGGCCAACCATCATATAGTTTATGGAGAGATTTTAAGTTTGTGTACATTTTTCTTGCTTCAATTAGATTAAAAAACAAAAAAGAAAAAAAAATTTACATTCATTGAAAAGGGAAGAGAGAGAAAATGTAGGCTCCGAAGGAGAAGCTACATGACACGAATGCCATGCGCAAGGTCAAGGCCAACGCAAAGGTTGAAGATAAAGCAAAAAATTACTATTTTTTTAGGAAAGAACTGAAAACTAAAAAGGTCCAAAAATCAATTTGTCACATCACCATGTATATCAAATTGCTTTTGATAGTAGACCACTCATAAATTCTAGAAGAACGACACAATCAATCAATTGATAATTGAAAATACTTATCTAATACAATAAAAAAGAGAGAAAAAAAATCACTTTGGAAAGAATAGTAGAGAGAGTGAAATGAATCATTGACCTAGTTGGAGAAATTGTTGGATTGATCAACGAATGAATCAATTCGATAAATCATTCAAAAAGGAGAGCGATGAACTAACCAACAACCGATTTGATATTGATGTTCAAAATAGAAATTCAAGTGGTTGCTGATTTGAAACAAACAGGTAATCAGGGTAAGTGGATGTTAATTTGAAACAAAAAGATAACTTATGTTACAACAATTCATCGATAGTAGTAGAAATAAAAGGAATAGGGATAAGAGTTTTACAATCCAAAATGATGTCGCATTGTATATTGAAACCTTTTTTTTATTATTTTTGTTTAGTTTAATATTTTTTTGTTGTTATTTTTTAAAACCAAAAACCGCTACTACAAGTACACCAAACCATTGCTTATGTTGAAATATAGGTTAGGTTTAAAATTATATTACTTATATGTACAGTATATGTGACACATTCATAACCACTGCTTATATGTGCAATAGTTACTGAATGATACAATTAATTGCTACTTAAAACCTATTATAGCAACACTTAATATCAACTACCACTTAAAAGACACCCACATACACACACACACACACACACACACACACACACACACACACATATATATCACAATTTTAAAAACCGTCATATCCACACTATTGTATAAAATATTTATTATAACAAAATGTATAATTTATATTATGCAGCAATTTAAATTATTATAATATTTTTTAAAGATATCAGTTTAAAAATATTATTATAAAATATTAGAATAGACTAGTTATAGTCTACTGATACTTAACAATATGATCAAATCAAAATTGATGCTTTATCTAAACTCTACAATGCGTGTTAATGTTCAAAAAACTGTGCTTGTCACTCTCTCATAACATGTATATTGGGAATTGGAGACAGGAAATAATTTACTATTTTATTTGGTATGCATCTTTCCAATTAAAGTAATGTCATCCATTCAAATGTCCATTGAGAGTTTTAAAAGAGGTTCCTTCAAATTTGTTTGACTACAGGCATTATAACAATTTTTTTCTTAAGGGATCATATAGACAAATTGTGGATGATGAGTGGACCATGGCAGATGCAAACATTTTATTATTGTCAAGTGAATTTAACATGTGAAATCCTCTCACTTCTCTTTCATATACACTTTTTAATCCTAAAAGATGATCAAATTTTAGAAAGTAGAGATTAAGATAAAATTAATTAATTATTTTATGTTAGGGAATAAAGCTAATTGTCTTATTATGTGCAGGAAAAATGGCTTGAAGAACATGACACAATAAGTACAAAGCAAGGGGGCATGCCTGACAAACATAAGTTGGCTTGGACATTTTGAAATATTTTAGAATGGCATTGATTATGGTAGTTTCAATGATGTCCGGACGAATCAATGTGGACGAAAAACATCTGCTAATGGAATTGTTCTTTGTTTTATGTTCATTAAGCAGTTACTATTGACGAATGGAAAAGGATCAGAGAGGGGGAAAGACAAAAATACAAGAATATAGTTGATTCAATGTGGGAAGAAGCAACGTAGGAGAGAAACATTTAAGATTAAAATGTGATGTCAACTCGCAAATATGTTGATGACATTGGAGGTAAATGAGTGCAGCAACGTGATGATGGAGATTTTAGTACCGAGGACATTGAGTTTGTAAAGCCGGAAGCCTTCATTGATGTAAATAGTACACGAGGCAAGTGAAACAAGGATAATCAGATTGAAAATTATTTGTGGACACCTCACATAAGTAAGAAACACTTGTCTAGAAGTTCTACCGGTATAGTAAGGATGGATTTTGGGCAAACGATTTGTTTGCAAACATCCAGAAAAGTAGGTGACGGTGATGACGACTATCCGAGATAACGCAATGTTGACACTTTGCTCGCATCTAAGAGGTCATCTAAAAAATCTGCAACTATAAATGACGAAGAAAACGGAGGTTGCAAATCTAAAAAATGTGATGTTGAAGCTTCAAATACCGAAAATGTTATTGGAGCAAAGGCGGAAGTATCTTATGTGCAATCATGCCTCCGAATAAGTCATAATTGAATCATTACATCGTTATTTGTACTTGGTCATTGCATCCATTGACACCCACTTTCCCATCTACACTTGTAGAGACCTCTGCTGGTGCAAACAATACCCGAGGCAAGTGAACCTTGGATAATCAACTTGCAATCTTAGTTTGCTCAAAAAAAATAAAAGTGGGACACACTTTTCTAGACGGTCTACTTGTATGGTAAGAATGCTGAGCAAATTATTTGTTTGTGTGCAGTAAATTAAGACCGTCCGGGAGAATGCCATATGGATACTATGTTCACATGCAAGAGGCATCCGACAAATCTGAACAATAAATGGTGACCAAAGTGGAGGAGCAAAATCCAAGAAAGGACAGAATTACTCATTCAAGCTTATGGCACAATGATGCCGCTACGTCAAAACTAAAACATAAATTGCTATTTGTTCTAGGTGCCGGGGACACAAAGTATTTCATTTGCTTAACTTTTTTGGCAAATTTGTATCGTTGTTCTTAATTATTTATGCTGGATGTAAATAGTAGTAAAGAAGGCATTTGGCTAGTTAAGAAATGCTTCCAATGAAATTGGCAAAGATAAACATGGCGCAGCTGTAGAATTTAGGTCCGATGACCTAGGGGCTGCTTAGGCAGAAGTCACTGCTATGGCAGACTACAATTCGACTATGTGGAAACTATAATATCAAAATCTTTTCGATATTTCGTAGTGCTTCTGATTATGATCTTTCAAGTAATTTGCCATGTACTTGTTAGCAAGAGAAAATCTAAATAAGGTCTCAATAAGTAATAAATTTGTTAGTTAATACTATATTTTAATCTAAAATTTTAAGGTATTGGATTCATGAGTTATTTCCACTCATATGTTACTCATCCGTTTCCTTTTCAATATGGAATTTCTTTACAACATAACTCATACACTTACAATTAAAATTTTAACAATGTCTTTCTTACTTGAAATTTTAATAGTTTTTCTCTCAAATTTGAGCCTCTTTTACATTGGATTTATTCTCTTTGAATATGCCAAAGGTCTAGTTAACACATCGAGAGTCCATTACTATCTCACTGATCCTACTTATGAGCCGAACTTATTATGTGTTGATTTGAAGTGTGTGTAGAGTCACACTTGATTATTCGTGTGTTATCACTTTTATTCTAAACTCATATTTTACCACTTCACTTGAACATTTTGTTCTTAGTGAGTATAATTCATCTCTTTGTTCTTTAGGAAGATAGCAGTCATGGGAAACATACACTATCATGCTTGTCCCTTTGCTAAATTATCAATCTCTAATACTCCTTATCGGAGAAATGAGTCAAACTATCAATTTTTTATACTAATTAAAGAAATGTAAAAGTTTAAAATTGAGGAGAATTTTAAATAGAGTTAAATAAATAGTAAATATGATATCATATTTTAAAATATTAGATTTATAAGTTCTTTTCACTCATCTCTCCACTTTACAATGTGAAATTTTTTAATTATATAATTTATATATTTATACTTAAAATTCTAATAATAATTTTTTTTATTTATCAATCCCATAATTTTTCTATTTATTGACGGGTGGGGAAAAATTTTGTGTTTTAGATCGAAGGAAAAGTGGCACCTTCTGTAAGGAAGGAAAGGAAACAATAGCAAGAGTAATTGATAGTGATCGACAGTGACAATTACAGCTTGTGCTTGCTGCCAATTTAGTAGTTGATAGGGACAGATTTAGTGGAAAAGAAGTACACAAATACACGGATGGACTATTAGCTTCTAATGCCATTAGTGTTGAAGATACGGAAGCCCTGAAAATGGCAGATGGTCTCCAAGTAAGTGAAAATAATACTTTGAACATCTTTTATAAATTGTGCATTGTAAATTTAATCAATTATTTAAAAAAAATTACCTCCAATGTTTGTGTTGTGCACGATTGGAGTTGCAATCAAAATAAGAAAAGAGAAAATCAGGCCATCCACGTAAGAAGTGATCAAGAACAAGTTGTTGATGTCTCATTGCGTAAGACTGTCCATGGTATTGCCATTAACTCTTCTACCAATTTAGAAGAAGACAGTGAGGTTGAACTGGTTCAAGGGGATGTTGTAGTGGAGAACAATGGCATCAATGGGAGAAAAGGGATGCCATTCTTGACTTTATGTGACAGCAAAATGTTTAGCATGCGGAAATATTAACAAATACCTGCTTTTTAAGTGGTTTAACAACTTATGCTTCTTGACAGTTCACCACCTGAATTTAGGAGTCATTTATTGTGCTGGGTTGAAATACAATTTGAAATGAGCTTTTTTGTCCAGACGGAAAAAGGGAAATTAGGTCAAGGCATTCATTTACCAAAAAAAAAAAAAAAGGACAATCCAGTGTAATTGACTTTAGATCGATCAGCCACATCAAATAGGAGACAAGTCATGTGAAGGGGAAGATATTAAAATTCTAACACTATCCTTTACAATGAGTATTTGAGTAAATCTCGACTTTTGTTGGATATAATTAGACTTCAAAATTTTTAAAAATTCTAATAACATAAATTGAGTATTGCTAATTTAAAGAACAAAATAATTTTTTGAATTAATAGTTAAAAGTGTTTTAATCGTATTTTATAACGTTAGTGGCGATTTTAGTATCTAAAATTAATTCAAAGTGGTAAAATTTCAAATCAATGCAGACATTACACGGATAAAGCGAATAATGAGGGTGAATCGACAAGAGCACCCCGTGAGCGTAGTTTACCTCAGTTGTCGGTAATCTATCATAGTGACATTGCAGTAATTACCGAGGACCTATCATCTACCATTCAACTATGAAGTCCGTATTGGACATTTCTTTCTGCTTCGGATCGCAACAAATATGCACCTCAATTACGAAACAAATTGATGAAAATTATAGATATAACAAGTGGAGAGTTATAATGGATATAAGAAATCTATTGTACATTTTAATATGTAATAAACTTTTTACATCGATTAAAATTTTAATTTGTATTATCAAATTTTTTAAAATGTATAATAAATTTTTTATATCTATTAAAATTCTTTGCTAATCATCTTTATAATTCTCCTCACAAATTCAAAGTGTATTATAACATTTTCGGCATTCCACTCCGTATCTAAATATATAACATAAAAATCATCACTTCAATGACCCATAATTTGTCAACAATAAACCGATTAGACCCTACACAGGGCGATATATAGCCTTTGAATAATGATAAAAAGGTCTTCGGTAGTTTTAAGATTGCAATATTATGTAACTCAATTTATAAATACGATCTTCGCTCTTGAGTAACATAGACATAGCATATAATATATTTATGGTTCCAGAGACATGCGACCTTTTTGTTTTTTTTTTTGACTTACCGGATAGGGGAAATAAGACAAGAGAAATTACAAAATTTGTGTATTATTTATAGTGCCATATACTTAGAAAAATAAAACAAGGAATGTCTTCCGTGTTACCAATATAGACCTAGGATGCCGAGCTAACATTCATATAAATATTCAAACAGCCAATTTGTGATAATCAGTATATCATAAATTAAGAGCGGGGTTGGGGAAATTGTAATAATTGAATAAATCGGAATTTTAACAATAAATTAAAATTTGAGATCTAAACTAGAGTTACTTCTATATATTCATAATTATGGTTAGAGTGAACTTTATCCCTCAGGCAATCAAGATTCTACACGATTTAGATTCGTTAAGAAAATCTTTTTATAGATTTTAAAAGCAAAGCAAATGACGTGAACCAGTTTCGACCGACCTGTTGCAGTTTGCGAAGCGGTAATTCATAGCTGATTTACAGTAATACCTTTCATAAATCTGGTTTCAACCATATTTTATATCTAAATACATGAATATTGGAAGGCTAGAATTTAATATTGATAGTGGAACTTTATTCAAATATTGAGGCTAGTGTAATTAATTAGAGATGTTCAATCATTTTAGTTATTTTAAAAAAATTTCATAAATTATTATATACTGAGAGCAAAACAATTTGGACCGCAAAATGTTAAACTCGGACTATTATGCCTAAAATTATGCAGAATTTACAAAAATTACATCAAAATAATTGTTCTAGTTGATGCATTAATTAGCTCATTCATGTAAAAAATAATAATTATGAGAACTATTTGTTTTTTTTTCTTTTTTGTATTTTCTTTAAATTTTGAGTTTCAAAAATATATGCAGATGAAATTTTAAAACATTTAGAATTCAGGCTCAAGTTATAATATACATTCACGCGGTAGTAAAATTATAACACAAGCTTCATCTCGACAAATACAATTTCTTTTTTAAAAAAAAGAAAAAGAAAAAGAAAAATGCACATTCTCCAACATTCATATCAGAATGTGATATCGACGGGGTCTCAAATTTACCCACCGACACATCGCTTCCTCAAGCTATCACGGCTGACATTTTTTGGCCAATAGTTGAATTTTTTAAAATTTAATGATTTCCATTTACACACTATATTACTACCCATCTAACATGTGAAGGGGAGAAGGGGATGCACCTTTAACGTTTTCCATTACCCATATCAACAGCCTTCATCTCTTGTGCTTTTATCATCATGGAAGTTCCTCCACAGAAGCCATTCGAATGTGAGATCGTCTAATGTCGAGGAAATACAAAAATCTCCAATCTTCTATCCAACTATCATTTGAATGACTTTACTACGGAAGATTATTGGCCTGTAGATGACCTTTCACCTTCTGTTCCCAGTGTAAGCATGCTTTTGGTAGTCTTGCTTTTTCATTTCCGAGCCAATTTTTAAACTGTGTTTTTCACATTGTTGGATGCCAGGGTTTTTTTATTTTTTTTATTTTTGAGGAAACTAAATGTAATTTTGTTTGCCTGGACACTATTTTCCAACCAAATCTTTGTATGTATGTGGCAATTTAGTTAGTTTTCAGCTACATTCATATGAGTTGTCAACTAAGTTGACTGTGGAATTTGTTACTATAATTTTAAGAGAATCAAGTATGCCAGAAATGGTTGTCAGAATTTAAGAGGACTTTTTACATATTATATACCAAGGAGTTGGACCATTGAAGGTGGATCCTCATTCATGGGATCAAAATTAGGCACTCGTATTTCATGCCAAGACTCTATAAACTTGAGAATGGATACGCCGCAATCAAAGCTAAATAAACAATTAAAAGCATAAAGAAGTGAACATTCAACTAGTGATTGTTAAAGAAGTAATGATTTAAATGATGCAAAGAGAAATATGTTTTTATTGAATTGGCATGCCCACCCAAAGGCTTGTCTTTGAATCTTGATGGGTGAGAATTTATTATATTTATTTTTTTATATTTAATTATTTTCAATGAGTTTTATACTTAGTTAAATTAGTTAGAATATATTTTGTACCTTAAGTATGGTTGGCAAAAATTTGGAGAATATATACTTTTAATAGGATAAATTCTACTATTTTATTATTTTAACTTTTATTTATTATTTTAAATTTTTTACTAACTCAGACATTTAAATTAGAAAAATAGTTTTCAATAGAATTGTAGTAGACATATCAAATTTTTTAGATTAGGGTTATAAGTCCAAATCTAAGTTTGTTTAAACCATAAGATGTTGCTCCAAAAATAAGTTAGAGAATTGAAATTCAATCCTAATTGGAGAAAGAGTCATAATTGAAGTAAGATTCTTGTCTGAACATTGAGTATTTAAATGTACATAACTTAAGTTTCAAATGTCTAGATCAAGTGATTCAAAAGCCTTAATTAAAGTACACATTTGGGTCTTTAATTGTTATGAAGAGACTCAAGTGCAGATCAAATGTTTAATAGTTCAAAAATAGTGGAAAAGTTGCTATTGATTTAGTTATAGGTTGGATTGAGTTAGTCTTAATTTTTAGTTTATAACTTGGGCTAGGATCGTTTCTTTTTCAATAAGACTTGATGCATTAGAAAGATAAAGAAGAGGATTACAACTTTCATGAGGAAGTCATATTCTAATTCTCACTGTATCTAGTCTAAAATTAACTTGAAAGCCAATATAGGAATTTTGGGATGTTAAGAAAACAAGATCAAGGTGTTTGAGATTTTTGGAGATGTTTTTTTTTGAGAGTCTCTAAGGTTTGTTGGTGGCTGTTATGCACATTTTTAGGATATAAATAAATATCTTTCAAGAGTAGAAAAAGGAGATAGATAAAGAAAAAATAATCATTCTAGAAGGAATTTGTTATTTAGCATACATAGTTAGACTCTCTAACAATTTTAAGAGATTTCAAAACTTTTGATATTTCAATAGTATAGATTTCAAGACTTTTGATATTTCAATAGTATAGATTATTTTGGTATATATATTTTTTTTCATGGAATTGTTTAACTTATTATAATTTAATGGTTAAATGAATGTTTGTTTAATTAAATTGGTTTGACATATTGAATTGATTAAATGAATATCAATTATTAGAATTAAGAATTGTAATATGTTTTTGTCCTCTTTCACCAAGCAGCGAATAATAATAGGGGTTTATAAATAAGTTTTATCTTTTTATTATAAATAACTCAATACAGGTTAAATGATTTAAGTTTGTGTAATTGTTATTTGTATTAACTTATTTTTCTAATTTTAAAAGCCATAGGTATTTTTGTAGTCTTTAGTCTAAGTAAAGAGTTTGTTTTACTTAGTCAATATTTAAGAGAAAATTTGGATAATAAAGTTTATTGTTATCTATAATTGCTAGTTTTATTAGAATTGAAATAATGTTGTAATTGATCAGAATTATTAAATATCATAATTGTGAATAAATTTAGAATTGGACTTTTAGTATTTGGTTTTTTATATAATTTATTTTGTTTATTTTATTTATTACAAAATCAAAATTTAACTCTTTTTCCTTAATTACATTAACGTTTTTAATTTTTAGTTAATTAGTAGTAAATTGATTGCACTTCTTGTGAGATCGGTCTTTATTCACATTATCTATTATTAAATAATCAAGAATATAATATTAAATTTTTGGTACCTTAATGACAACTACCAAAATTTGGCACTATTGTTAGGGAGTGTTTTATATCAATTTTTTAAAATTATTTTATAGTTCTATTAAGTGGATTATAACATTTTCTCCTCTTTCATTGGTGAAGTTTTGTATTTTTAAAGCATTTTTGGTGTTTTTAGTTGCAGTAATACTATTTATTAAGAAACTTTGAGTTGAATTAGGTGACAAGACTATACTTTTTTAGGGAAAATGATGTTCTAAGTGAAATCAATCACTATGTCATTGGCCCTATCCTCTCAAGCCTTAAAGATGTTGTTTGATAAGGTTTTAGCCTTTTTTTTTTTTTTGTGTTTTTGGTCATATACCTTTTTCTAGTTATCTTTGCATTTATAACTCAATCATCTTACTTGGATGAACTAAATTTTAATACAAAAATTTGTGAGAACCTTGTATAAGTTAAGGAGAGAGACTCCACAGAATCAAAAGCAATTTGTGGTTACCTCACCTAGCATTAACATAGCCCTTGATTTCATATCTAGTAGTTTGTTTAGTGATTTAAAACTTAGAGACATGGTTACAAATAATTAGACTTTGAAAGAGCTTACTTCTCTTAACTTTAATTTATAGTCTTTGTATATAAAGTATCTTGAGTTAGCTATAACTTTTGAGTTTAAATCGAGATTGATGCATTTGTAAACCATTTTTCCTGGCCATGCAATTAAGGATTCTAACAAGCATTTAAAGGAATCCCTTATTGTTTGTTCAAGCATGAAGTCAATAGATGTGATGGAGGAGTAGATAAAATTTAGAGCTTTTCCAATCTTCTTAGCTGATAATGTCGAGGATTGACTTTACTATTTACCATTAGGGTCAATCAAAATATGAAATGAGATGAAGAGATAATTTTTGGAAAAGTATTTTTTAGCTTTTAGGACTATGGATATAAAGAAGAAAATCTATGGTATTTGTTAGTATAATTAAGAGACTATTTATGAATATTGGGAGAGATTAAAGAAGCTAAGTTTAAGCTATCCACACGACCAAATAAATGCCTAGTTATTAATTCAATATTTTTATGAAGGCATACTCTCTATGGATAGGAACATGATAGATGTAGTAAATAGAAGAGCTTTAGTGGATTAGATGTCAAATGCTTTAAGGAGTTTGATCTCCAATATGACAGCAAACTCCTAACAATTTAGGATGAGACAAGATATCCCAATCAGAAAAGTGAATAAGGTAAATACATCTTTTCCTCATTAACAAATCTTTGATCTTGCCTTTATTATTTGACAGATGGTTGTAGAAAACATACAACAAACTAAGATAGGTGACATATGTTTAATAGTGGAACATCCCATAGATTTATGCCCAATTTTTCAAGAGGAACAAGTGAATGTTGTATGAGGATTGTAGGACAGCCAAAGAAGTATATCCCTAATTTAATATATACAATCTAGGATGGAAAGATCACCCCAATTTGAACTATGGGAGAAGTAACAACCAATTTAGAATGCATTTTAAAATAAATAGGCCAGATTTGAACCAACTTAACAGTTATATTAACCTAAATAAGCAGCTCCATCCAGTCTAGGGATGTTATTGGAAGATATGGTTAAAACTTTCTTAACTTATACTTAGCAATTCCAATACAAAGGTGAGCATACAAAATTTGGACACTTAAGGTTCAAGGATATTACCTTCTCAAAATCTAGTAAATCTAAAAGAGAATATGAGTGCTATATCATTGAGAAGTGGTAAAGAGTTGGAAGAAGCATGTAAAAAAACACCTATTGTAGCTATTACAAAGGAAATTGAGATAGATATAAAGATTTTTCCACCTAAGGTAATTTCTAACCTTTCCATTTAAATCAAAGCTAATCCCTTTCCTTTTCCAACTAAGTGCACAAGATCTAACACAAAGGTGTAGGAGAGAGAAATCCATGAGACATTTTGTAAGATAGAGGTAAATGTATTACTACTATATGTAATAAAAAAAGTACCAAGATATGCAAAATTTCTCAATAAGCAAAGACTGAGATATAATAAGAAGATTAGAGTGGGGGAAAATATGTTCATAGTTCTCCAATGGAAGCTTCTCCTTAAGCGGAAAGATTTATATATGTTCACCATCTTGTGTAAAATAGGTCATATTAGATTTAAAAGGTTCTATCAATATGATGACACAATCCATTTATATTTCTTTAAATCTACGACCTCTGAAAAATACTAGTGTTATTTTATAATTGACTGATGATCTTAATGTTTACTTTAAAGGGGTAGTTGAGTATGTGTTAATACTAGTGAATAAGATAGTTAATATGGGTGATGATGCTTCTCCTAACCTTGTAGCTATTTTATTAGAGAATTTAGTTTAATATTTATGAGGTTATAAGGTACCCTAGTGATGTCCACTCAATTTATGTCACTAATGTTATTGATAGTTTAATGCAGGAAGTTTCTGAGTTGACAAGTAAGGAAGAGTTAGATGTGCTTATTGTCAAACATCTTGAGTTGGAAAAAAAAAAGGAGAGGTTGAGCTAGGCAAGGAGTTGAAGAAGACTGTGATCGAATTACATTCGTTATTAGTGAATCTAGATAGGTGTGTAATTTCTACTATTCAGTTACTTGTTTCTCGCAAGAAACTTTTATTTTCTATTTTGTAGACTCTTATATAAGGTTATTTAGGCATCTATCAAAGGAATTACCATAAACACTAAAGTCATCCATAAATACTTTTATAATATTCTTTATATAATCAAAAAATATACTAACCACACAAGAAAACTGTCATGACAAAAAGAAAGAAGGTCAAGTCTAAGTGACACAATATGATAGTTTATCAAGAGCACACCCTATTTACCAATCATTTAGTAACCTATAGGGGCCATTTAACCCTTAATAATCTATCAACAGTATAATATGATAGTCTCATTTTCATACCAAACCCTCAATTATAACTTTTTCAACCACATGTTCATACATTAGCACTCACAAATGATTAAGTTGACCTGAGAAGGCAAGAAAGAAGAAAATTTGGTCTTATATTGGTGCCATGTTTAAAGTTGTTACCTTAACTCATTTAAAATAAATTAGTTACCATCATTATAAAGAAACAATTAAAACTACCCTATTCCAATTAGTATAATGCCAAGGTCAAATGTGAACACTGAAGTGGCCAAATCAAACATTTTACTAACAATTGTTAAACCCTTCAACGTAGAGTACAAGAGTTAAAGGATGAAGGTTAGATTGACTTTTCAAAGGTTGAGAAAAAGCTTGATGTTAGTACTAATCTTTTTCATAACCATAAGGTAGTGAATCAAATTGAGAAATGTATGGAATATGATTGTCAAGGATTGACTTTTGATTCCCAAAAAGTTGGCATGATAAAAATTGAGACACTAGTCTGAAAGTGCCCACCCTCTAAGAACCAAAGAGACCCAACATAACAAAAATATATTGTTTAGTAGCTTAAGCTCCACTTGCCCCTTAGACACCTAATTACTCTTATCAAATTGGTAAGGGAGTCTCGTGGGACTATAACTATTAAGTAGACTCCTATGATTAGGCATTGATAGCATAATTAGTGTTTATAGCAACATCTGACATCATGAGAGTTGAGAGCATGACCTAAAGTGAGAGATGTTATTCTTTAGAATATGTTAAAAAATTTAAGCAAAAGAAAAAGAAAGCCATTATGATTTCAAATAATAAAGAGGAAATATGTCCTTAAAATGTTGAAAGAGCAGAGTCATCTAGTAAATACAAACTTGAGCCTAAAGAAACTATTACTTATTAAGATGAGGGGTAATTCTTTAACTACATAAAGCAAAGTAGGTACAATGTGGTTGAGTAGTTTAGTCAAACCCCAACCAAGATCTTAATCTTCTTGTTGCTAATAAACTTAAAAGTCATTATTGTATATTCTCAACTTGGTATATGTTTCAACTAACATTTCTTTGGCCAATGTTGATCATATTATCAATAATATCATGATAAGTAACTACATTTTGTTCTTGAACGAAAGATTTCAATTGAGGGGTATAACCATACTAAGGCATTGCACATTTCAATCATTTTCATGGCAACAATATGTCTTGTGTCCTCATTGATAATGGATCAACCTTGAATGTCATGCCTAAAGATACTTTTGAACAATTACTAATTGACATTGCCATCGTAATGCTAAGTCTTATGATTATCCAAGCATTCAATTGTACAAAATATAAGGTTATATAATGATGAGAATTGTGGAGATGATGGGTGGAAGGTTTTAATAGATGCAAGAAGTCCATTGCACATTCCAGAAGACCCAATAACACAAGATAGAGTTTCAATTGATGCAAGAGGTCCATTGCACATTCCAGAAAGCCCAATAACACAAGCTAGAACTTCAATGGATGCAAGAGGTCCATTGCACATTCCAGAAGGCCCAATAACACGAGCTAGGGCCAAAAAGATTAAAAAAGAACTAAATGGGCTGATTCAGGACATTCAGGCCAACCAAGTTTCAAATGATGCGAATTCAAGTTTTAAAGAGAGCTTAGGCCTAATTAATATAGTTGGACTACTTAATGAATCAGACTAAGTGATACCATTCACTCCTAAATAGGAGTTCATTGTATGTGTTGGAATTTGTCTGAAATTACTCCAAAATAAGGATTTCTCCTAATTAGGAATTTTGCCTCTTTAGGATTGTTATCTAAGCCTATAAATAGGCACCCCTTGTAAGCTTTGGAAATGAGACAACTTTGAGTGAAATAGAAAGCAAGGGTTTCTCCTTCAGTTCTTTTGAGAACTAAAGAACTCATCAAGAGGTTTTCTTCTTGTGGCATTCAAATCGACTTATCACTCCCAATTCCTTCCTTTTCTAGAGTGTGGTGTCCATATCTTCTTGAATACCCTAGGTTCGTATTTCTTTGAATGTTGGGTCTAGGGTTTGAGTTATTAAACTCTGATTTAGCTTTCCTAGTTCTTTTTTGATTCCTTGTGTGCGTTGGGTCCCTAAGCCACGTCTTTTTGGGGTTTTCCGCATCATATAAACCATTGAGCTTCTTATACAGGTAGGACTATGCACTTTCAATATGCTCTTTTAGGTCATGGATACCAAGAATACCTATAATTACCTATTAGGTTGCCTTTAGATTCATACAATAAGGGTTATTCCTTCCATCTTGCATTAAAAAGTGATGTTCATCTTGGATGACTAGTTAATTAAAATTCGTCCAAAATATGATTTACTCATTTATAGTCCTTTGAGAATACCTTATGTTGAGGTAACTGAAGAAGTGTTAGAATGTATATTTCAATCATTCGAGATTACTAATATGACTCCTTGGGTAGAGGAGATATTCCTCAAGATGCCACCCTTGTCATTTGAAGTGTTGTTAAAGGTAGCTAAAATGATTATGAAGAATAAATGCCACTTAAGCAAAGAAATTGGAAAATATCTTTAAGGTATCACAACTTTTATACAATCTAATGGGCAACAAGGCTAAACAAAAATTAGATATCAACCTAATCGAGATGATGTTGCTAAAGGATAGCTAAAAGATAAGGTAAGTAAACTTATGCTTCCCTTAGCTCACTGTTTTAAAAGCATAAAGTTCATTAACCAAGCCAATGATAAATGTGATGGGTTAGCTAAAGTCCTCAATGAACTTGGCACATTGACAATCCATATGATCTCTAAAGAAGGGAAGAAGATTTACCTCAAGTTTTATTGATTTAGCTATATAATTATGGTGTCCCTACGGGCAATTGGCAAGTTTAAGAGATTCGTTAATCACTTGAGTTGCTTAAAAAATGATGTGGTTTGGTTCTCCTGCTTATTGACACCCATAACATTTAGGGATAGCCATGTAATAAGATAGGCAATCCTTTGTTATATGTCAACCAGTAACATATGTTTATGTTAGTTACATTTGTAAATCTTGGTCTTGTCATTTTGATTCTTATATGACCATTTACATTTATAAGCCATTCTAACAATGCCTATCCATTTTCTTTTCAACCTTTCATCTATTGCTCATAATGCTTGAAGACAAGATTGATAATTTAACCAATGCTTGTTTTAAGACAAAATCTGAAACTATCTTTAATGTGTCAACTGTGATTGACCCCAAAGATGAGGAGATCCCATAAGACCTACAACACTTGATTAAATAGGAAAGGAAGCAATCCATAGTTAAGAAAGAGCCAGTTAAACTAATTAATTTGGCATTGCAGAAAATCTGCAAGAATTCAAATCAATATAAAAATTCTCACAAAAAGTTGGCAGAACTTGATTTGGTTGCTTGAAGAATATGTAGATATATTCACCTAGTCATACTAGGATATATTAGGCTTAAACATGGATATAGTGGTACACAAACTCCCATTGAAATTAAAGTGTAAGCCCATATGGCAGAAACTCAAGAGAATGAATATTAATATTTTATTAAAAATTAAAAAAAAATAAAAAATCCATTAGATGTAAACTTTCTCCAGGTAGCAAATTACCTAGAATGGGTAGTCAACATTGTGATGGTACTAAAAAAGGATGGCAAGGTATGTATATGCATGGATTATAGGGACTTAAATAAAATAGGTCCTAAAGATAACTTTCCCCTATTACACATTGATATTCTTATAGATTGTTGGTCATTCAATATTTTCATTCATGGATAAGTTTTAAGGCTATAATCAAATTAAGATGACACCCAAAGACATAGAGAAAACAACATTTATCATGCTATGAGACACTTTTTGCTATAAAGTCTTGTCATTTAGCCTTAATAATGTAGACATTACCTATTAATAAACAATGGTCATCTTATCCCATGACATGATGCATAAAGAGATCAAGATTTATGTTGATAACACAATTGCCAAATCTTGACCAAGCAAACATCACTTGATGGTCCTCAAAAAATTGTTTGACCAACTAAGAAAGTTTTAGTTTAACCCTAATCTAGCCAAGTGCACTTTTGAGGCAACTTTGGGCAAGCTGTTGGGTTTCATTATAAGTTAAGGGGGTATTGAAATTGATCTTGACAAAATTATAGTTATACAAGAAATGCTTACACCTTCTACACTAAGATAGATGCATGAATTCTTAGGAAGGATCAACTATATTGTTAAGTTTATATCCCAGCTAACTGTATGTACGAGTTTATATTTGGGATGTTTCAAAAAAAGTAATTCAAGGCAATGGGATGATAAATGCCAATAAGCCTTTAACAAGATCATAGACATGTCAAGGCCTAAGTGATCCATGTCAAGGTCCATCGCACTTCAACTTATTGCATGCATATAGAAAGGGAGGTAGATGGTAAGCCAGGGTATCACAACATAAAGTACTATCTTAAAGCTTAAGAATATCTTGAAGGTACAAATGGAAATAGTAAAAGAACTCTAAGAAGAATAGCAATGAATTTCTTCCTTAGTAAGAACGTCCTTTACAAGTACAATTATGACTCAGTTTTATTGCGATGCATAAACATGGTCAAGGTGGAAACTATTATGACAGAAGTGTATGAAGGATTATATAGGTCATATGTTGGTGGCCTCTCAATGGTTAGAAAGTTCTTGAGAGTAAGATATTATTAGTTGACCATGAAATCAAATTGCTTTTGGCACACCCGAGAATGCCACAAATGTCAAATATATGAAAATAAAATACATATACATTAGTTATAATACATACTATAACATCCTTATGGTCATTTTCTATTTGGGGGATGGATTTAATTGGTCCTATTATGCTAAAAGCATCACAAAATGGGTTTAAATAGTATCTTATGCAACCATTGCCCGTAAAGTGGTCATTAAGTTTATCAAAAAAACATTACATGTTGTCATAATATGTTAGATTGATTAATTACAAATAATGCTACCAACCTAAACAATAAAATGATAATTAACCTTTGTACCCAGTTCACAATTTAAGTGTCTTAACTCTGTTCCATATTAACCAAAAATGAATGAAGCAAGTTCAAGTAACAAACAAAATTTCAAACAAATCATTAAAAAGGCGACAATTACATAGAAATATTGGCATAAGATGCTATTGTTTGTCCTGTACACTTATCACATTATGATATGTATTTCCATATGGGCAACCCCATTTGCATTGGTTTATGGGACTGAGGTAGTTTTGCCAGTTGAAATCAAAATTCCTTCCTTGGGGTTCTAATGAAAGTAAAATTAGAAGAAGCAAAATGGGTTAGAATCAAGTATGGGCAATTAAATCTTATTAAGGAAAAAAGGCTATGCACAATTTATAATGGAAAACCATACCAAAGATGAAAGAGGGGAGTGCATTAAAAGAAAATGTACCTAAGGCACTTTAAATAAGGAGACTTAGTCCATAAAAAGATCATACCAAATCAAAGTGACCTAAAAGGTAAATGGGCATCAAATTTCGAGTGTCAAATGTTGTAGGTGGAGCATTGATTTTGATAGGTATGGGTAGTGAAATTATACCAAACCCTATTAACTCAGATGCAATTAAAAAATATTTTGCCTAAATAGCAACTAAAATTGAAATTGCCATCCAAAGATTCAATGAAAAGCATAGTAAGTGAAATGAAGTTGTAAAAGGGTACCCAAAAATTAGACTATCATCCATTGGTTAAGGATAGGAGCTCAATGAATGGGATTAGAAAGGATTAAAGACATAATCAAAGAGACAAGGTTTGTATACAAACGACATTTGGATCATACTCATGTCAAGTTCCTAGCAATACTATCAATCTTTATTAGTTTTTATAACACTAGTCTAATTATCTTTTTACTACTTCACATCCAAGTACTTCACTTTCTTTGTTCAAACCATAAAGGATTATTGTTTCCCTTTATTCTTGCTTATACATTAGTTGTCTTATGAATAGTAACTTTCTTTTAGACCCAGACACAAGTGCAGTTAACATAATCATATTTATTTGACTAAAATGTGTCAATAAGGAATTAGATAATTTCCAATAAGGAAGGGCCCTCAAAATCCAACATGTATTTTAGGTATGGATGCCTAATCCTAAAGCATAGCAGAGGGAATAATTGCATCTTTCTAAAGTGAGTTAAAAAAAATTTGTTGTGGCCTTAATAATTTTGGGTTTGGGCAAAAGGTAACCCATAAAAGAGAAAAAAAGTCTTTTTAGTTAGGAGGAAGGTTAAAGCAATTACAAAATATGAGGAGAAAGATTTTGCGTGCATGAAATATTATAGGCCATGAGATTAATGCTAAGGTGTGGCTTTAAATAGTAAGTTGAAAAGCTGAAAAGAGAAAAGTAAAATCAAAAGGTGTGATAGAAAATTAAAAGTTCTTAATTGAAAGTAAAGTATTGACCATGATAAATCAAAGTTAAAGAAGATTTCTAGATAATGGCTCCCTTTATAAAAACATTTGGGAAGGATATAGACAAGTGAGGACTACCATAAGGTAAACACTTGATAGGTTTTTTAAGATAAACTCCAATTTTTACTAATTATGAGAATGGTTAAGAATGTGTGTTAAGGTTGAACCTTGGAAAATAGGGAAACATAACTAATATTGTCCCAACACGAATGCATATGCAAACACCCACAACCAATGAAGTCAGGCCACAATAGAAATTCTAAACATGTTTAAGAATGCATTTTGAATTCATAACTAGATAAATTAGGCAATGCAATCATTTTAAGCAACTTCAGATAATATGTCAATTTACTTTTGAAATTTCAATTGTAAATGACAATTGGGAACCATTAAACCCCTATTTTGTTCACCCTATTTGCTCACACTAGTGTAAGATTAATTTTGTAAACTTGGATCATAGATTGTTATTTAGATGCAAAAAATTAAATAAAGCACTAAGAAAAATAAAGAAAATAACGAAAAAATAATAATAATTGAATTACTATTAATGTCTAATAGACAATTAAAAGTCCATTATACAATTTATATCCTACCCTTGAAAGGGAGAGTCAAAAACCAATGCGACACTTAGACTAAAACTAAAGTTAAAAATGTTACTTTTTGGTGTATGTTACACCATTAAACTACAAATAGGGCCCTTACCTTCTTAAAGACCCCAGGCTAAGTAGTAGTATAGGTTTAGTCTTCTCTTTAAAGCCATCCAACAAAAAAAAAATTAATCTAAATTGTTTAGCAAAAAGCAATCAATGATTGACAACCAAGATCACGTCAATCTCTTTATAAAAAGAGCCAACATTTATTACAAAAGAAGAGTACGGAAGGGTTTAGGAAGATATTTTGGAAGGCAGAATAAAACTCTTTTAAGACAACATGAAAAAGTGACAATTATTTGAGGCAAAAGGAATTTTGGGGCCAAAAGAATCTTTTCCATGGCCAAATTAATTCATTTAAGCAAAAAAGCAATAAATGTGATAGACATCACAAAGAGAGATAAAAGGTACTTTGAGTGCCTAATAGACTATTGTGACCATATCAAGCAACTCAAATCACTGTTAAGTAACTAGAAACATGTACATACAGTAACCCAAGTGAAGGAGATCTTCTCTTAGGTTAGCAATGTTAAAGGCAAAGGTATCCATAATAGGACTATAAGACATTTGTATTTTTTTTTCAATTTTCTTTTCCTCTTTGAAGGAAACAATCACACAAAAATGATCCATATCAAGCTTTAAACCATAATCTAACTACTAAAATAACATTAAAACCCAATATTAATGGCAAGGGGTATAAAAAGATAAAAATGACCGTTGGGTATCTCTCACCTCCTCTTTCTACTATACCCAGCCCAAAAACTAGCAAAAAGAAAACGCTATTTTTAAAGCCAAATCATAGCTTTTCACACTAGAAATTGCCTTAAAAAAAACTAAGATTGTGGCTTTTTAAATCTAAAAAGATAAAAATGACCATTGAAAAGCTTTATATAGATAAAAAGATTTTAGGAGGTCTAAGTAATTTTGTAGGATAAACGAATTGAGGGTACAGGAAGATAAGAAAGGAAAGAGAAAGAAATGGAAAAAAAAGAAAAAGAATGAAAAAAACAACGACCAAAATAAGAAAAAGGGGAAAATGAAAAAAGAAAAAGAAAAAAAAAAGAAAGGAAAAAAGGAGAAGCAAAAAAAAAAAGGGAATGGACTTAAAGTTCCAAATGACAATATCAATTTGGGGTCTTAAGTGAGCCTATAGGCATAAAAGTACTAAAATAAAATAAGAGTGGGAAAAATAAACAAAATATCAACAAAAAAAGTATAAAAGTGGAAATAGGTATATTGTGATACCATTGCTTATGACAGACATTTGGGTTGATTGAAGTTTTTATCAAGTGTAATTATACTCCTGAACCCTAAAGAATCTTGATAAAATAGATCAAGTCACTATGGTGTTCTAATTACACCTAAAATGATTGGTGGCAACTCCTAACCTAACACATACACATTATAGTACATATACACCACTTTTTCTACATCCATTGAACTTTTCCCTCACCAAGAGACTTGTTGCAATAATTTGGAGACTCCATTAGGGATTTTGAGAGACAAGTCATTCTAACTTATATTTACTTTTATACTTTTGTTTATTTATTATTTGATATTTTATTTATCTTTCTCGTTTTAATATATATAATTGTCATTATAACATAATCTTAATTGCACACACTCATAAAGGCTTAGAACTGATCCTATTTAACTTGAGAAAGTACAAGTTCTTTAAGAAGCCTATGGTTTCCACATAGGACAGTCTTAAAATCTCTCTCATAGACTAGTGATTCTTATTTAAGTTTTAAATAGCAAGGGAGAGAACCTATGGGACCTTCAACCTAGTTTAGATCTATCAAACCACACACCCATTGTTATACTAGTGGAGTTAGCCACATATTAAATCATTCCTTATAGCATAAGAAGTCTAAGTTATACCCACTAATATCATCACATTATGCATACTCTTTAACTCTATTACGTTATTTTATTATTCTTACTTTATATTTACTTTTTGGCACTAATGCATTTCACTTTTGTTTTGTTTTTTCATTTCTTATGCCATCTCATATCATTCATTTTGGACATCATCCACCTTTTAAAATATCACTTAGTGTTTTAAAGCACACACCTGGTCAATATGATCATTATCGAACACACCTATAATTATGTTAGGGTATTTTCCAAAGACCTTCAGGGATAGGTAGGAGATTGCCTTTCCTTAAGACTTGCAAAGATCCTAAGACACTTTAACCCAAATTGATCAGAATTCTCTATCCTTAAACAAATCTAGGACACTTGGAACCTTAGACATCTAAATCTAGCTAATAATGCTAAAGGTGGCTATATATTTCTAGGACTTGACCTACTGATACTTCATTTTCCTGAATGTGAATATGGTCCTTCTAATAGAAGAAATTGAAAACTTGTTAAACTTGCCAGACACTTTAAATCAAAATGTGTACTCTCTAAGCCTTAACACTAACCATGTAAATAAGCACCACAGATGATCAATCAAAAGCAAAATAGGATTCATACTATAACCAAGGGGTAGCGTCAAGAGGAATGCATTCCAGCCAACCATATTATTAAACACATGACAAAACATCCTGAGACAGGATTCACCTATACAGTCTTACTCATTTATAGGTTGATATTATTCCTCAAAGTCATCAGGCATGTCCATGAACATGTCATTGAGTTGTTCCATAAAGTGAGGAAAGAGAGAATCAATCTAGTTTCAACTATGATTACTGAAATGAACTTGTGCTTAAATTGTTGTTGAACTCAAGGAAAGGGGAAATTTAGAAGTAGTTTAGTTTTGTTATATTTGTGGCTTATAAGTTGTATAGATACACATCTGCATTAGTTCACCCATTCCATATGACAAAAAGATTGACCCCTACTAGAAGAATTTAGCAAAATTGAGTGCCCTTGTATGAAAAAAATCTTAAAATGGATAATTTATTTTTGAGAGTGAGATTTTCAGTTACACACCAAATGGCTAAGAAGAAACCTAGTCCTGTATAAGTGTGGGAATGCTTGTGGTTCCCTTTATTGGGATAATAGGAGTAACTGCATATGCTCCTATAGTAGCCATTAGGTAGACAAGACCAAAGAAGTATATTCCATTAACCAAAGGGATGAAAGATGTTTGCTTTAATTACAATGACCTAAACATTCAAGAACTTCTTTGGCCCATCATACATATATAGATGATGTTATAAAAATGACTTATGCACATTCCAATCTAATGTAATCTGCATCATTGTGTCTCTTACCAATAAGCCCTCATGGCAAGTCTACAACGTTCATTTAGCCAAAAAGATTGGCTTGCATTCAAGCTTATCAGTCTTCTCAACAAGTTCATAACTAATAGGATTCTCATCATTAACTTTGTCATTTCCTATACATTGAAAATATTCTATTTTGATAGTCTTTCTTTATTAGCTCCTAGTTCCTAGGCTTGATTTAAGTTGTGGGAAACATTGAAAATATTTTGTTTTAATAATCTTTCTTTATTAGATCCTAGTTCCTAGGCTTGATTTGAGTCTTTTCACTATTTTCTATTTTGCTTTAAAAGGCAGTCAATATTACATAGAAAACAGACTTGATTGGATGAATGAAATTGCCTTAAGCATCCTTTTGAACCTCAAGGAGTTCATGCCTATGAAAACCTAGAAAATTTTTCACTTCGTTCTTGAACAGGTTAGAGCTTTTTAAAGTCTACATCCTTTAAGAGCTGTAGCCATCAATTTAGAAGAATTGATGCCCTACCAACTTTATTGGAAGCCTAGAAGATCAACCATTAAAGTCCTTTCTTGTTTTCACGTTTTAACCAATTTTGTTTCATTTACTTCTTCCCCCAAATTGATAACTTTGCAGCACTTATTTGCAAAAACTCAAAACACAAAAGTTGTAGGTCTACAAGTCCTTATTTGTTTGCCATTTTCTTAACGACATGTAGAATTGAAAATTTTGCTCATATTTCAACATGTCACTCTCCCAATCCATTTTTTTATTTTTGACTTAATCGTCGAGCCTTTGGCTACATCATTTGGTATTAGAGCTTCGGAAGAGAGGACAATGCCTCCAAGGCAAGCCAAACATTGAGGCGGCATAACCATTCCATTAAACAAAGTGCACACATTTGCTGAGAATTTACAGCAACATATGCAAGAACAAATCAATGCCTTGACTCAAAAAATTCAACATCTAAGGGCTAAAATAAACAACCCTCTGTCCCATTCCAGAACTGAAGAATCCAATAGCAATTCCTCTTCTTTAGAAAGTATTCAGTCCTTTCCCAAAGGAGGAATGCTCATCATCATATACAAGAATTTTGTGAACTAGATTGGGAAAAGGAAATCAAGGACATTCCAGAATTTTCAAATACCGATTCTACTAATGAAATTGTTGATTAATTAACCCTTGTAAATGAAGTCTTTGAGTATAGAAAGGTCCTAGATGATTGTCACATTGGTATCATTGCTATGCAATTATGAGGCAAGGCCATAGCTTGGTGGCAACAAGAGAAACAAACTCACCAATCTGTTGGTAAGGCTCCAATCACTATATGGTGGAAGATGAAGGACAATATTTAAAAGTATTCCTTCTTAAAGGATACAAGAGAGAGCTCTACCAAAGGTACCAAAATTTGAGGTAAGGTATGCAATCGATAGACCAATACACCAATAAGTTACAACAAATTGGTGATTTGCAACAATATTCAAGATCCAAAAGAGGTGCTTATGAGCAAGTATTTGAATGGTCTTCAACTTCATATCCAAGATCCCTGAGAAGTCCTCAACATTTGGGATTTGGGAGATGCACATCAATGGGCACTTAAAGTGGAGCATTCTTGCTCTAGAAGGCAACAAACCTCTACTTTGCTGAATCGAGCAATGAGGAGTATCACTAGCACCACCAAAGTCACTCAATTTTCAGCATAATCCAATAGTAAGTTCCCTACTCAACCTAATCTTTCCAAGCAACTAAGTATAACTGGTATGCATTGGTATTCTTGTGGGGAAATCGATCATTGTGCTAGCAATTGTTGATTCAATAAAAATTGACCAACTAGTAAAGCTTTCTTGGTGGATAATGAGTTTGATGATGATGAGGAGGAGCCATGCAAAGAAGAGTCAAAAGATGATGAAGTTACAACGAAAGATGAATAAATTGTACATGCTGATTCTGGCAAGCTTCTCATGGTTAGAAAGATTTTCTTTACTCCCAAAGATGATACTGAAGATAGGTGGTTACACACCAATATTTTTGAGTTAGCTTGCACCATTTTAGGGAAGGTATATCAATTGATTATTGACTTTAGTTGCTGTGAAAATGTGATTTTTGAAGTAGCAGCAGGTAAAAATTGGAGTTAAAGGTGTACTCAACACTTTACAAAATATCGTGGTTAAAGAAGGGTACTAAGCTAATTGTTTCCAAACATTGTCTTGTCAATATTTTTATCAACTCTATTTATTTTGACAAAATATGGTGCAATGTTCTACCTATAGATGTTAGTCATATTATTCTTTGTCAACCATGACAATTTGATAAGGCGATTATCTATGATGGCTATTGTAATACATGAGCATGGTGGAAAGAAGATTACTTAGGCACCTAGTAAGGAACCTCTCAAGACTTCTTTTGTTGAGAATTCCTTATCTTTGACTTTGTTAACAATGAAAGATGTGAAGGGTGCCATGAAGGAGGTTGGTATTGTATATATTTTGCTTAGCAAAATTGACGTGGTTATATCTTCTAAGCCTTTTCAAGTGCAGCCTTTTTTGGAAGAATTTAATCATGTCATTCTAGAGGACTTACCACTAGGTCTTCCTCCTATGAGAAACATTCAACATCAAATTGATTTAATGTCAGAGCTTTACTACATAATCTAGCTCATTACCAAATAAGTCCAACAAAACGTGAAGAATTGCAACGATAAGTTATGGAACTTTTGAATAAGGGTTTCATAAAGGAGGGCCTTAGTCCATGTGCCATTACAACCTTCTTGGTGCCTAAGAAAAATGGAAGATGGCAATTGGTGATCAACAAGACCACCATTAAATACCGGTTTCCAATTCCTTGTCTTGATGAAGTTTTAGATCAACTCTCTAGTGCGACTATCTTCTCAAAGCTGGATTTAAAGAGTGGATATTGCCAAATCAAAATTAAGTCCAGAGATGAATGAAAGACTGTATTCAAAACCAAAGACAAACTATTTGAATGGCTAGTCATGCCACTAAGGTTGTCTAATATGCTGTCCACATTCATGAGGTTCATAACTCAAGTTTTGAAGTCATTACTTAGGAAGTTTGTTGTGGTTTATGTTATTGATATTTTGATTTTTAGCAAGTCTACTAATGAGCACTTGTAGCATCTTTAAAAAATATTACGGGTGTTTAGGCAAGAACACTTGTATATGATCCTTGACAAATGCTATTTCGTGATGCTACAAATCCTATTCTTTGGATTTTATATTTTGAAAGAAGGAATTTCAGTCAATGATGCTAAGATCAAGGTGATTAAAGAGTGGTTACTCCAATAAATATACATGAAATTCGAAGTTTCCATGGTCTCACTTCTTTCTATTGGCGATTCATTATGCATTTTAGCACTATTGCAGCCCCACTCACCTCTTGCATGAAGAAAGGAGTTTTTGATTGGACGAGTGAAGCCCAAGAAAGCTTTGAACACCTCAAAGAAAAATTGAGCACGAGCCCAATTCTCGCATTGCTTAATTTTGATTTATTTTTGAGGTGTATTATAATGCATCAATTATTAGTATTAGAGGAGTTTTGAGGTAGATCTATTGCCTTCTTTAGTGAGTAATCGAATGGTGCAAAATTTTGTTATAACACTTATGATTTGGAATTTTATGCACTATTTTGCACACTTGAGCATTGGAGGCAATATCCTATTCATCGGGAATTTATTTTGTACACTAATCATGGAGCTCTCAAGTATATTTCAAGGTAACAAAAAACTTAATTCCAAGCATGCAAATTGGCTGAATATATTCAAGAATTCTCATTTGTTATCAAGCATAGGGCAAGAGTCCAAAATCAGGTTGTTGATACTCTTAGTCGAAAGAAGAATTTACTACATACTATGAATTCCACTATTCTTGAATTTAGTTCTTTTCAGGAGTTGTATTGAGAAGATCCTTACTTTTTAATGATTATTTCTAACACACGAGAAAAGAATCTTGCTAATTTTACTTTATGTGATGACTTTCTTTTCAAAGGAAATCATCTATATGCGTTGGATTGCTCTTTTCAACAAAAGGCGATCGGTGAAATTCACCACAATGGACACTTTAGGTATGACAAGACTATACAACTTGTTTCAACCTAGTATTTTTTGCCACATCTAAAACAAGATGTATATCTGCATGTGATGAGGTGTTGATGTTGCCAAGTAAGAAAAGGGCAAGCTACCAATGCTAATTTGTATTTGCCCTTATTGACACCATAAGCTCCTTAAAAAGAAATCTTTATGGCCTTTGTCCTTAGACTACTACATACGCTCAGAGGTATGGATTCAATCTTTGTGGTTCTTGATAAGTTTTCGAAGATGACACTTTTCATTCCTTGTTGTAGAACAATGGATGCCTCATGAATTGCTGACTTATTCTTTAAAGAAGTCCATAAATTGCATGACATTCCTTAGTTACTTTTAGTGATAACTAAAGAAGAATATTGCAATACAGTATTACCTTTCACTTGCAAATGGATTGACAAACTAAAATTGTTAATAGGTCTTTGGGCAATATATTAAGGACTTTGGGAGACATGATTGCTACTTAAGGAATTTGATTATAATTGTTTAGTGAACTATACTACTGGATACAGTTCTTTTGTGATTGTATATGGGTGTCAACCAAAGACTACTCTTGATCTTGCACCAATTCCTTTTGCTAAAAAATTCATCAATAAGGTGGATGATATTGTTTCTTAAATGAGAATAATCTATGAAAAAGTGCTTTGAAGTTTAGAGAGTAAGGTTGAGTCTTCTAAAAGCGATGTTGACAAATGACAATATGAAATTATCTTTGAACCTAGAGATTTTGTTTAGGCTTATTTACCATCAAAGTGTCATCCTATTAGAAGTTACAACAAACTTAGTGATTGAAAACTTGGACCACTTAAAGTTCTTGAGTGCATCAATCCTAATACATATTGATTGAAGCTTCCTTCTCATATGAACATACACGATTTATTCAATATGTGTCATTTAACACCTTATATGGGTGATTCTTTTGATAATGATAATATAAATTTAAGGACAAATTCTTCTAAAGAAAGGGAGAATAATGTAGCTCGCATCAGCGTGTCTCTCACCAACAAGCCTTATTAATAAGTTCCACAACATTCATTCAGCCAAGAAGATCAGCTCACATTCAAGCTCATCAATCCTTTCAACAAGTTCGTAAACAACAAGATTCTCATCGTTGACTTTCCATAACCAACAAGATCCTCATTGTTGACTTTGTCATTTCTAGTACATTGAAAATATTTTTGTTTTAATAATCTTTTTTTATTAGCTCTTAGTTCTTAAACTTGATTTAAGTTACAGGAAACATTAAAAATATTTTGTTTTGATAATCTTATTTTATCAACTCCTAGTTTCTTAGCTTGATTTGAATCTTTTTATTATCTTCTGTTTTGCTTTAAAAAGCAATCAATATTGTGTAGAAAACAAAATGAATAAAATTGCCTTGGGCATTCTTTGAACCACGAAGAGTTCATACATATAAAAACCTAAAAGAGTTTTCATGTTATCCTCGAAGAGTATAAGCTTTCCAAAGTCAACATCCATAAAGAGTTATAGCCATTAATCTAGAAGAATTGATGCCCCACCAACTTCATTAGAAGCCTAAAAGAGAAACCATTAAAGCCCCTTATCGTTTTCACATTTTGATCAGTTCTATTTTGTTTACATCTTTCCCTAAATTGATAACTCTGCAACATTTATCTGTAAAAACTCAAAACACAGAAGTTGTAAGTCTATAAGTCCTTGTCCTTTTCCATTTTTTGACAACATACAAAACTGAAATTTTCACTTGAATTTCCACAAGTCACTCTCCCGATCCTTTTTTTTATATATATATTTTTTACTTAATTGTCAAGCCTTTGGCTACATCATAATCACCTTCCATTACAATGGTATATATTATGGCATGTAACTCAAGGACATGAAATTGGCATTCCCAATGAGTTAGTAAGTTATGTTGTCTTTAAAGGAAATGCCAAAATCAAAGACATAAGATTAAATGAACTCAATTTCATGATACTAGAAGAAATCACTTCTCCACACCATGATTGGCCACACTCTCCAAGAGACCTAGATCAAACTTTTTTTTATCAACCAACTTCTTTAGGAGTTAAATACTTCTTAAAGACAAAATGAGGAGTTAGCTTTTCAATTGTCAAAAGTGAAGTCACTCTAAAATATGAGTGCAACATGATTGGATTAAGGTTAATTGCAAAATATCCTTCAACTCATATTAAATCAAAATGAAACTCTTTAACGAGAAATGCTCACCTACTTTAACAATTAAATGAGGTGAATGCTCCACTCTTCATGGAACAAGAGATTTATGTCACACGAACAAATTTGCTTATATAGGAAAATCAAAATAGGAATCCATAAATGGATCAACTCACTTAGGAAAATCAAAACTTGGCATAGCAAGTAAACTTTCTCACCTAAGAAAATCAAAATTTGACACAATAGGTAAACTTGCTCACTTAGGGAAATTAGGGCTCGACATAAAATCTAGCAATTTGAGATACTTGAATCGAAGAATTGACCAAATAGCTTCAATAGCTAGTAAAGTTTCATTATAGGTCTAAATATCATAATGGATCAAAGATGTAGCAAGAAAAGCTAGGAATATGGCAAACTAAGCTAGAGAACTATAAGCTAAGATCTCACCAGTACATCCATTTAAAGAGCACTTCATCCATTTTCTTAAAGAAGCCTTCAAGCACTACGAGTTCATTGCTCATTTTATGTAAAAATCTAAAACCATTACCATGTGTAGGACTAAATCCTTTCTAACATTTTGAATTATAAATATCAATAAAAAAAGATGTATCTTAGTTTGTAATTGACCCAATTTGAATGTGTCCCTTTACTTTTCAACTTGTAATATAAAAAGGGGTCATGCTTATCCATCCTTCAAATTTGTTTTAGTATACAATTTGTTACAATAGTTGTTACTATAAGAACTAAATGATGTCCACATACTTATCATAACATCCTATGCAACATCATGCATAGTTGCTTGAATAAACATATTTAAGTTTTATAATTAAACTTGTTTGATTCAGGTGGAAGGTTACAACGCTTAGGTTGCTTGTATAGTGACAGTTCAAATGCTTGCCAAAGGGTTTCTTAAAGGGATGCAAATTGTTAATGAGATGTACTTCATCTATATCATTGAAGACATGTCCTTTTTCTCAATGAAAGGACTTAATGATTGTTGCAAGTGGCATGAGGCTGAATCACACACCACCTATGATTGGTGATTGGTGAGGTTTTAATTGTTTTAGAAGGAAAAATAATGACAAGGGATATTGTTCTAACATCAATCTAACTTTGGACAATACACCTCGACATCTAGTCTCACAAAATAGGCAAGTAACAACTCTTATGTTATGAAGCCATAACAAATCCCTTTTATTTGTCCATAGTTTTTTATGTCCTGGAACTTAAGAATCTAGAGTCTAACTTAAAAGAAGAAGAAGGCAACCTTCCCAAGTTGCTAAGGATCAACTTTCCCGACAATAAGCAAAATCCTTCTCTACCCAATCTCACATAAATTCTGCCTATGGTATTGGTGGAAGTAATCGTCAGAGACACCTTCTAAAGAGAAAAAACCTTCATGATAAAAAATTGCAATGACTTTTTCTTAAGCATTATGACATCATTTAATGCCCCTCTTAAGTTCATAAATTGGCATCCACAATACCCTTTCATAAAGTATTTTTTCATTCCCCTAAAACATTTTAGTAATTTCCTTATAGCTCTTTGTTTACTTATGTACCTTATTAGAAAATACACAATTGGCATGCTAATATATCAGCCTTGGGAAAATGCTTTTATAAGATATTGGGAGTAGAACCCAAGCACCTAATCTCTGCTGTATAAATGATTCAGACTCTTTAGCCCCTTTTGGAATGAAAGAAATTCATCAATAGCCCTATAGATCCTTCGTTCATCTTTCAAATTTTCCATTTGAACCTAGATGTGTGAGTATATAATAAGGAAACTTAAATGTGCACTAGCACATTTGTTCAAAAGATCTTCAATTTTCTTCTCAATGTCTTGGCTAATCCTTATACTAATACGGTCTTGTGGTGAAATGTCAAGATCATTTTCTATGAATGCAATGATGTGAATTTGGGCACTCCTACTCAAACTCTATTCCAAGATGACACTTATTATTACGATGGGTATATAGACTTAAATAGTGAGGCACTTACCTATCATAATACCATACTTGCATCATTAACAACTCTATTAGCATCCATAGATAGATTTAAATTCTAATAACTTGGAAACCATTACTGACAAATATAGCTTAAGCACTGATGAAAAATGCTTTTGTTTAGAGCTAGAAAGGAAAAGAAACCTTGGTTATAATAAGGTCATGTAAGGATGGAGAAAGTGGGGCATCTCCTTTAGTTCTTTTGTGTACAATTACTACTAAATAAAATCATTTAACTATAAAGCCTTTTATATGCATGTGTAAACATTTTATGTATCAAGCATATCATTCATAGATATTATAAACACAATTACCTATTATAACACCACAAAACAACCAAGGTACAATAAAGTAGCAATAAGGAGCTCATAACTAACAAGACATACAATCCTAACTTGATCACATGCAAAAAGAATGGAGGACAAAATTAAAAAACTAGCTGATTGTATGGATAGGATTTAAACCTCAATCGAGGAATTAAATGAGCAGATATAGTAAATAACCAAGACATTTGTTAAAGGGAAGATGATTATAGGAGACATTTAGCAAATTGGCAACCCCTAAAATGAGGAAAGAACATTAGTTATGATAAACTAGAACTAGCAAAGATTCCTATATGATAGGTCTCTTCATAGAGATATTTAAGAAAATGCCAACAATAGGAAAAAATCATCGAAAGCAAATCCTTTATGACATTGCACCAATACAAACATATTTAAACAACTACAACTAATGAAACTAAATCATCACAAAATTTTTGGGTGAGATTAAGTACACTTTGTGAAAACACCCGAGTGAAAAGGTAATGCAACCATCTTAAGCAAGTTTAAGCAACATGTCAAAGGCAATTTCTAGAAAGTTTAGGTATGCTTTGTAATAACATCCAAGTGAAGGGAAGTGTAGTCATCCCAAGCAAGTTTAGGTAACATGTCAAAAGCTATTCTGAACATGCTTAATTACGCTTCACATTCATAACCCAAACAAGAGGGTGATGAAATTATCTTGAGCAAATTTAGTCTACATATCAGTATATTTCTAGAATTTCAACTATAAATAGTAGTTGGAAGGAATTATGTGTGGAGTTTAAGAATGTGTCTTACATTGATGACCCAAATGAAAGGGCAATGCAGCCATTTTAAACAAGTACAAGCAATAAGTCGGCTTACTTTTAAAATTTTTGTGATGTATGGCAAGTAGAAGTAATCTTACACGTGTTTGAGAATGCTTTCTACATTGGTGACCTAAACGAAAGGGTGATGCAACCATATCAAGCAAGTTTAAAAGATACATCAAAACATTCCTGGAGGTATTAATTGTGCATCAAAAAATATCCCTAGTGAAGAACAACATCAATTCTAGCTATGTCATAAATCCCTCAATAAGATGTCTGCATAATCATCTTAGGGAAAGTCACCCTTAGTTGGCAAATGTTAATTAATTGCTTTCAAGGCTATCATGACACACATCATGAAATGGTTCCCTAATTTTGAATGCACCCTTGAATAGACATATTTAAACTAGAAATTTCATGACATAAATATTTAGAAGGTGGATAAAATAAGGAATCCAAAAAGATCTTTGTTCATTTCTTTGTGCCAAAGCAACTCATAAAAAAGGTAGTTGTTATATCCCTATTTTATCTACCCTATTTGTTCACTCTCATATGGAATTAATTTTGTACAAATTGATTACCAATTGTTATTTGGATGCAAAAATGTAAATAAAGAAGAAAGAAAAATAAAGAAAAGAATCAAAGAAATAAAAAAATAATAATTAAATTGCAACTAATTTCCAATATATAATTTATATCCTACTACTGAAAGGGAGAGCCAACAACTAGTGTGATCCTTAAACTAAACCTAAAACTAAAAATGTTGCTTTTGGGTATATGTCGCATCACTAAACTATAAAAAGGGCCCACTTTTTCTCAAAGACCTAGGCTAAACAATAGTATCAATTCAATCCTCTCTTTAAAACTTGATTGTTTATTCTAAGTATAAATCCTATAATTCAAAGGCCTACAAGATATTAAAACAATCCAACAAAAAACAAATTAGTTTGAACTATCTAGCATAAAGCAATTAAAAATTGACAATTAAAATCAAGCCAATCTCTTTATAAATGAAGCTTTATTACACAAAGAGAGTGAAAAGGGGTTTAAAAAAGACATGTTAGGAGGCATAAGAGAAATGTTTTAAGACAATATGAGAAAAAGACAATTATATGAGGCAAGAGGAATTTTTAGGGCCAAAAAAATCTTTTCCTTGGTTAAATTAAGTCCTTTAAGTAAAGAGAGCAATAAATGTAATTAGGCATCTTAAAGAGAGACATAAGGCATTTTGAGTGTCCAATAAACTACTATGATCATTTAAAGCAACTTAAATTATCATTAAATATCTAGAAATATGTACAGACAATAACCTAAGTGGAGGAAATCCTCCCATGAATTAGTAATGTTAAGAGCAAAAGTACTTATAATAGGATTATAAGAAATTTTCTTTTTTTTCAATTTTCTTTTCCTCTTTTAAGAACATAATCACACAAAAATGATCCAAATCAAGCTAAAAACCACAATCTAGCCAACGAAATAACATCAAAACTAAATGTTAATGCCAAAGGGTCTAATCATGAACACTATGCCACCACTAATTATATAGTGTGTATTTGTTAATTAACTTGGCATAAAAAGGGCAATAATTAACCAATAAAGGCATATTACTTACAAACAAGGAAGCCTAATGCATAATCAAACACACACAAGCACCAAAATTAGACTAAGATAAACACTTATTTTGAGTTAAGACCTCAATCTTCCTCCTCAACATAAAAAAGGTAAGATATGTGTTCTTTTTTCTTTTCTTATATGTGTTGATGTATGTATATACTAGAAAAATTAAAAAAAAAAAGCATATATCAACAAAAAGTTAGAAAAAACTTAGTCAAAAAGGTGAAAAAAATACTTTAAGTTTGATATTTTGTCCTAGAAAGCTTGATGAAAAAGTCATCATCGGTCACTGCCAAAAAACAAAATAAAGGCACCTCTAAAATCCTTGTAAGTTGATCTACACATCCTCAAAAGTGGTGCAACACAAAGAGGATTGGAAGCACCAAAATCAATGAAGCAACCCAAGTTTGGCAACTTAAGCAAGCTTAAGTATGTTTTGTGTTGCAACCTAAGCGATAGGTTGATGTAGCCATTTTGAGCAAATTCAGAGGACATGTCTACTTTTGAAATTGCAACTGTAAATGATAATTAAGAATTGTCTTGTGCAACCTTAAGCATGCTTCTCACTCATAACTTAAGCAATAAGGAGATACAACCATCTTAAGCATGTTCAGATGAGGTGTTAGTTTGCTTTTGAAATTTCAACTATAAATGACAATTAGGAACTATCCTGTGTGAGCTTGGGTACACTTCACATTTGTAGCTTGAGCAATGGAGTAATGCAATCATCCTAAGTAAGTTAAGATGACATGTCAATTTATTTTTGAAATTTCAACTATGAATAGTGGTTGGAAATCTTGTTTGCACCAGCCTAAATATGCTTTGTAATTATAACCTTCACAAGTTCAATACTATAATCATAAAAGTTGCAGCCTTCATAGATCTTGGAAGAATAGTCTCAAGTGGAGCTATTATTTGGACATTGGCTGATTCCATAGAGTTTGAGTTCTCAACATGGCGAGACACTTAACCACAAAGAAAATCCTAGTAGAGAATATTATAGTTTCTTACAATGCCATATAATCCTCAATTGGGCTTCATCCAATCATCAAAGAATTGGTTACCCTGAACATAGAAATGATAGTTAACTACCTTGATTTAACTAGGTATGTGTAATAAAGCTAATTTCGCAATCTTGAGCACCCTCTCAAGCAAGCCCATCTGAGGCAAAAGCCCTACCATGTGAGCTCTTGAAAAAGCAAACAAAATAGGAATCCAAGAAAGCTATGTTTGTTCCTTTATACCAAAACAATTAACAAAGAGGGGCAATAGTTGTACCCCTATTTTGTTTGCCCTTATCGAATAGGGGTCTCACTCTACTCTCTTATTCAATGTTTAGGTATATTTAAGACTAGTTTGCACTTAAAGTGTATTATTTGAGCTATAATTTGATTATAATTGGATTATTTGATTTCCCTAAAGTCCACCACAAGTGAATGAGATGTTTAAGTAGTAAAATGGATGTGAACCCAAGTATTGATCCCACGAGGAGGAAACTCAAGTACCGAATTATGCAAATTTTCTATATTATTTAAATGAACCAAACAAAAAGGAATTACTCTAACTACAAAATTAAAAATCAATTTTAAAACAAAATATGAAAATCAATAAATAAGGGTTCTAGGATTGAGATTTCATTAACTAAATATCAATAACAAACGTAACATCTGATTGTTAGAATTAAACTTAATAATAATAATGATTGAATTCCCTAAAGTATATAATGATCTCTTTCGAGAATTAACAATTATACTCATTTTAATCCTATATCAACTTTTGTGGTTATAGAAACTAACATGAGTTCCCTAAGATTTATGAAATTCTTAATAGTGATCATAAAGATGTGTATTTATTTATAAACTACACAATCTAGTTTTAATGCTTTTATGAGCTATTATTAAACTTACACTTTCGCTACATTGTTTAATACCTTAAACATGCAAATAATGGCTAGTTAGTCACATAAATGAAAATAAAAAAGATATCAAATTCAATTAACTAAGATCATTAAAAAATAAACAAAATATTAAGTTGTAACATAATTAAGTGACTATATCCTTGCCATAAAATAAAAGTTATAATCACTCATCTTCATCAAAATAAATGAGTAAATAATTAAATGTTCACAAAAAAAATCTTAAAACAAATCAGTAAATAATGGGGAAGAAGAGACAAAAGTAGGAAGGCCAACAATCTTTGAGTCTTGCACATTTGTCTCTCATCTTCAAAACTTTTGGATCCTCTACTTATTGTTTTGTCCTATTTATCCATTGCTTGGAACCCTCCCCCTCATTGTGATATTTTCCCTTCAATATATATCTTTTTCAAAACCTTAATTTGGTCAGCACATATGCCTCACAAAATCAGGTCCAATCTTTATATTTAAGGATTCCTAATGTAATTTGAATTTCTATCTAGATTCGCACCACTAAGTTACAACTAATTTTGGAATATCAAAATGATAGAATTTTGAGTTGGGCTCTGAATGAAAGTTGTAGTCCCATGTCTAAGCTTTCTAGAAAGTTAAAGAATTTCCCAATCCAAGGCCTGTAGCTTAAGCTATGGCCTAAAATCCAAATAGTGTCCAAACTACCAAAATAGGAATTGTTATCAAAATATGAGAAGCTTTCTAATCCAACTATTTTATTTCTTCAAGTCCATTTGAAGCATAATTCATCACTTAAACCTACAAAATAAAAAAGATACTAAAAACTAGATAAATGCAATGAAACCCAAAATATTAAAATAATTAATGTAAGAAATAGAAAAAAAAAACTCTAATTATGACACAAAATGTGTGAAATAATTCTACACATTATTGTGTTTTGTTTGAATCATGATTGCAAGATTAGTCATATTTGGATACAAGAAAAAAAATAAAGAAAACAAGAAAAAAAAAAAGAACAAAATAGGAAAAATAAGGAAAAGAAAAGAAAAAGAGAAAATAATAATTTAATTGTTGTAAGTCCATTTATAGAGTTTGATACATGGCCTATAGGTACATTAAATCCAAAAGGAGAGCCAATAACCTTGTGGTTCCTCACACTAAACCTAAAGCCATCCAGTCTTTAGAATTGTCCAAGACCTAATCCATCATTGGACCTAAAAGGGGGCCCTCTCTTTTTTAACCTATAATGGAAAAGAGAGTAAAGTATCTATTATTATGGTGGCCTATGGCCTAACATACCAACTTTCCCACAACTCATGATATAAAGGAAAAAGCCCATGACTAAATACATTAAATATTTGAAATTATACAAGTATAGTAATGCCCTAGGCCATCCAAAGCCTGATAGCTCCACATTGTAGTAAGGTAGTCCAAAAAGACCAAAGGCAAGAACCCAAAGTTGCCTAATCCAACTTAGCCCACTGAAAGGCTTCCAACCATCTCTTCAAGGCCTAATAGTTCAATTAAAGTGCAAATTCTGCAATTCAACACCCTATAAGATATTAGACATGTGAAGAAAAAAAAAAAGTAATCTTGGCCATCTAACAAGATCAGGGTTAGGGATCAAATTTCTTAAATTAAGGATCTAAAAAGAGCCAACAACAAGAAGGCAACCCTTATATAAGAAGGAAAGGGACCTTAAGAGAGTGGGAAAAACCCTTTGAAAAAAAATACAAAAAGATACTCATTATCACTAACCTCTTCTGAGGTCCAGCATATAGGTACCACATTAATTATAATTCCTCTCCTTTTTCTCAAGGCCATTACCTTTTTCATCTATCATGATCTTAAAAGAAAAGCCATAAATGAGCAAGTATAAAGCCTTTTCCTTTCTTTTTTAGAAAAAAAAGAGAGAGAGAGAGAGAGAGAGAGAGAGAGTGAGAGAGTGAACATAAATCATGTACCTATTGCCAACTAGAAAGTAGCTGAAGAAAACTCTCCTAATGAGCCAATAGTTAGAAGGAATAAAGGAAGGAAAAACTAAATAACATGGCATGGCCAATATATCTATTAGTAATATTCGCATAATCAACTCGATAAAAGTTTAAGAAATGGCTAGAGAGATACTCTTGTAGAGAGTAGAAAGTAGCTAGCCATGTAAGGAATTTCTATATTGAGATCCCTATATTGATCATCTTTTTTAATTATTACTGCTTCTTCACTCTTATTAATTGATTATTTAGTTGGAAGGTTAAGCTTGGTAAGTAAAGAAAGGGTTTAATCATAACAATAAAGTCAATTTTAGTGGACTAATTGTTTCCTATCCAACCTAAATTAGTTTAGATCATCACAATCATACTGGAATAACCTCTTTTTCTTGCCAAAGTTTCAAAGCAAAGAACCTAACAACTAAGTCTCCTAAGGAAAACACCTAAAAAAAAACACACACACAAAGAATACAACAAAGAACAACTTATCTTGTGCCTTCAATGATTCACATGTATATTTCATCCTCACTCCTTTTGCTTCCTTGTACAAGAGACAATAAGAAGGTTAGCTCCCTCTTTCTACTTTCATGTTTACATGATATCTAATATATGTATATAATTTAAATTAGTGTAAAACAAAGTGACTTGCCTTCTTTTTTTTTTTTTTTCAGTCTTCTAATGGTGAATACCATAATCTGGTCCCTAAAGCCATCACTAGCAATGAATGTTTGGTGATGGCCAATAGTTAAGATGGCGAATGGCAAAGATCTCCCCCTTTTTTTTCCTCCACACATATAAAAAGATGTTGATTACCAAAATTAGTCAATTGATAACAAAAAAACCATAAAATATATAATAAAATTTACCTGATTCAGGTTGGTAGGACCCAGTGTAGTCTAGTTGGCCTAACCTAGCGTCCTTTTGGAAGTCTTTAAAACCATCTCATATTTGAAACACAACCTAAAACAAACTTAATCCTCTAACAGATTGAATTCATTTTTCTTCCCCCCCCCAACAAACACCTAATATCTCTCAAGCACACTTTAAACCAAATCAAAGCCCCCCTAATTTTTAGAAATAAAATTCCCTAAACCATCAAGATTTAAAGCCTTCAAACTATAACCTTCATCTTCATCTCATTGTAGCATTGTCAAGATTAATAGAAGATCTCATCATCTTGATTTTCCAGCACCATTACAAAACACATCTCCTCTAAAATGACTTCCTAAACCTATTACAATTACACAAGAATCTTACCCATACTTACCTGGCCAAAAAGAAAACCTAAAAATCATGATTTCAAAGCTAAATAGCCATTTTCGCACCCAAAGTTGAGCTCACAATCACCAAGAACCAAAATTTATGAAACAACTACTAAAGGTAGAATTTAAAGATTAACTTAAAATGAGAATCGGATTGGTAGGAGCAAAGAAATATGAGATCTTAGACAAACTTTGGACAAATGAGGCTAAAATCAAGATAAGTGAGGGGAAAAGCAAGGCCTTGTGAGAATAATTGAGAAAGTGAGCAGAGAACAAGTAAGTGGCTAAAAGGGGGGGAAACTATGGTTTCAACTAAAAAAGAAAAGGAATTTATAGGAAATTCAAAACAACTTCATTTTATGCAACAAGAGCTAATTTCCTAACACCAAAATGACATTGTTTAATGTAATAGTAGTTGGGCTCCTGGTTCCAAAACTACATTTTATTGGGCACTTATAATGGGTTGTAGTAAAAAACAAAAGACATAAAAATAGATAATAATAAAAAAATGAAGGAAAAAAAGTGCAGTTAAAAATTTTCAGCAAATCTTTTTTTATTACATCATTATAAAAGTATTCAAATACTTTTAAAATTTTTAAAAAATCTCATTCCTCTTTTTTCAATATTGAGAATTATTGTGAAAACATTCAAGTACTTTTAAAGTTTTTTTATAAAATCTCATTCCTATTTTCTAGTGTGGAGGATTACAATAAAAAATATTTGAATTTTTTTAAAATATTTTAGAAAATCTCATTTCTATTTTTTTGATGCAAAGGATCACCGTAACAAATATCCAATACTTTTACAATTTTTCAAAAGATGTCATTCCTGTTTGTTTATACAAAAAGTCACCATAAAAAATATCTAAATCCTTTTAAAATTTTTTAGTAAATCTTATTCATATTTATCAACATAAGGAATCACCATTAAAATCATCATGAGTCAATTAAAGCTTAGAGTTTTTGTTAAAATCATCCCATGATAAATTTCTAATTGAAACACAATTTCCCTATGAAGTGTGTTCTCCTTTCTTTCACTCTTCTAAGATCCTGAAACTCTAATATGTGCATTTATGACAAATTATACTAACAAGAGAGAAAGAAATAGATAAAGTATTGCTAGGAAAAAAAAACATAAAATTGAGACAAATGAACAATGGTACCATTACATACAATGGGCACCCGGGTTGGTTGTGACCTCCACCAGATGTAATCGCACTCCCTAACTTCGAAAAATCCTTGTAAAGTAAATCGAGATACATAGATTAAAAAAAAAAAGGGTAATTTTCAAAAGTTGGCCATTTACAATGTTCTAATCAAATTTAAAATAATTGGTAGAAACTTTGAATGTATCCAATCATAATGCCCTGGACACTTTGGATGTGCGAGAAGCTGAACAACACTTCTCTCCCACCTTTACCAACTCCCTCCCTAGGAAGCCATTGTGATACTTTTGACGTTTGAAATCTTCTATAATAAGGCATCTTAGTGAAATGCCTAAATGTTACACAGATCACAATCTTTTATAAGTATGAAAAATTTCCAAACTTTTTTTTATTATTGTGGTTGCTAACGACATCTAGACAAGACATGTGAATTGATTTTGCATGGTAGCCTTAAGAAATGGAGTCATCAACATATATAATAGCCCTATGGGGATTGGTTATATGCATCCCCTTTAAGAAGGGTAAGAATTTCCTCCTATTCCCAAGGTTTCCTTTCGCTTTGCCAAGTGTAGCACACTCTCTTCCTTGGAAGCTACCATCCTTTATAGTATGATGACCTATCACTAGTTCCTACATAATGGTGTCTAAACCAGCAAGCAAAGAGAGACATGTGTGATGTCAATTTCCAATAACAACTTCTAGGCTCAGTTAAAAGACTACTATTTATTTCTGAACAAGTGGATAATTGCAACTTAATGGCTAGAAAAGAGAATGACATGTCATTTTTGCCTTTACTAAACTCCCTCCATAAGAACCCATTGCGATACTTTTAAAGTCTAAACTCTTCTTCAATAAGGCACCTTAGTAAAATGCCCAAATGATACATAAATCACAATCTTTTATAATTATAGAAACTTACCAAACTTTTGTTATCAGAGTGGTTGCTTGGGGCATCTAAACAAGACATGTGAATTGATTTTGCATGGTAGCCTTAAGAAATGGAGCCTTTAACATATATATTAGTCCTATGGGGATTGGCTGCTTGCATCCTCTTTAAAAAGGGTAAGAATTTCCTCCTATCTCTAAGGTCTCCTCTTGTTTCGTTGAGTGCAACACACTCTCTTCCTTAGGAGTTACTATCCTTTATAGCATAATGATCTATCATTAGTTCTTGCACGATGGTGTTTGAATTAGCAGGCAAAGACAAACATATGTGATGTCAATTTTCAAGAGCAATTTCTAGGTTCGATTAAAAAATTACTATCTATTTCTTAATAAATGGCCAACTACAACTTAATGGCTAAAAAGGGGACCCATGATGCAATATCTTATGTACAACCCTTGCTATCCTTTACTTTGGACTTGCTATTGAGGGATTGGGTTTCTTGGACTCTCTTCAACATTTTTCTCTATAAGATCAATCCCTCCCCATGAATCTATCTTCACTATATTCCTTAACATAACCAATTTTATGATTATGTTAAATGTTGCTTTGTTGGAGGATAAGTAGCTAACTTACCCTTTGCTGTGATAGCATTCAGATGTTCATGATGCATCCTCAATGTTGGTTTGTAATTCATCCTTAGTCCTTAATGACATATTAGGCTCCCCTCTACTATCACAACCTTGTTTTTTGAATCAATATAATCTTGTCATGCCTAAGTCATATTCCTTGCCATTTGCTCCTTTGTGGCAAGAAAAAATGGTGATAAAAGCATTCTGTATCTCCTACCCAATCTACATTAATCCTATCAATTCCTAGTGAGCATAAGGTGTCATCAGCACATGCATGCCTAAACTCATTGGCAAAGCCTTTATGCTCAAAGTGTTGCAAACTATAAACTCTAGTTGAGGAGTATTCTAATCAAATTAAAATGGCAATGGTTACATTGTAACTTCACTAGGTGTTGTGAATCATTCATGTTGCAATTGTCATGGGCTTGGAAACCCACAAGTAGTTGCATGAATTAAAAAGTTTGTCAAGCTACAAGCTCTCACTTTAGCTTTTTTCACGGAAACTAGATTTGAAAAATATGAAATACAATAATAGATTCCCAATATGAATGGTATTTCTATTAATTTTCACGTCTATGGCAAGACAAGGGGTGGTGGATTGGTTATGTTATGGCATGATCCATTGCATATCAATTTGTGCTCTTTCTCAAATCATCATGTCAATATTATTGTCAATGATGGAGTTCAATCATAGCAATGACAATTTACTGGATATATAGTTGCTACAAAACTCCAAAAAAAATATACATGGGAGCTACTTTGGCATTTACATCATCAAGGGGACCTTCTATGGAGCTATAGAGGTGATTTGAACGAGATTATCTATTCTTATAAAAAAAATACAGTGGCTTACCATAGTCTTTGCTAATGTCCTAGTTCCATCAAGTTATAGCAAAGTGTAATTGTTTTGAAATCCCTTACAAAGGCTTCAAGTTCACTTAGACAAATCAATAACAAGGTGCCAATAATATTTGAGAGAGATTAGTGATGTGTGGAATTATGTCACACATTTTAAATCACAATTTGAGTATTTTTTTTTCTAGTTCTTAGGCTAATTAGTCTTAATATTTTAGGTTTTAATTACATTTGTCTAGTCTTTGTTATTTTGTAGGTTTAAGTGGCGAATTAAGCTTCAAATAAGCTTATGGAGATAAACAATTTGTACCAAAAAAACCTCTCATATTTTGGAAAAAAATTCTATTTTGGCAGCTTTGACATCATTCAATTTTTGGGCCATAATTAAAGCTATAGACCTTGAATCGGGGCATTGTTTACCTTTCTAAAAAGCTAAGACATAGTATTACAACTTTCATGAGGAGCTCAACTCAAAATTCTACTATTTTGATATTAAAAAATTAGATGAAAGTTATTGGTACTAATCTAGAAATTAATCAATATTAAATTAAGAGTTTTAAAAAATAGGAATTGGAGTTGATTTTGTAAGATGTACTTAGTGGCTAATTTAAAGTTTTGAGAAATATATATATATATATATATCAAAAGGAAAACATAATAATGGAAGAAGGGGGGTTTCGAGTGGTGGAGAGAGGGAGGACAAAATAGCAAGAATCTAGAAGTAGTGTAGATAAGAGATAAACGTACAAGCTCAAAGATTGTCAACCCTCTTACTTTCTTCTCTTTCTCCTCACTATTTGTTGATCTATTTTAAAATGTTTTGTGAATTTTTAATTGTTTATTCATGTGTTTTGATGAACATGATTAGCTATATCTTTTATTTTAGTGTAAAGATGTAGTCACTAAATTCTTATAACAAATTGATATTCTAGTTGTTTTAAATGTTCTTAGTTAATTCAATGTCATACTTTTGATTGCCATTCATGTGAGTAACTGATCATTATTTACATGGTTAAAGTATTAAACGATGGAGTGAAAGTATAAGTTTAATACTATTTTGCAAAAGTATTAAACCTAAGTTGTGTAGTTTAGAAATAAATACGCATATTTGTGATCAATCTTAAGGATTTCATAAGCCTTACTGAACTATAGTTAGTTTCTATAATGACAAGAATAAATATAAAATTAATATGAGTATAGTTATTGAGTCTAAAAAAGGATCATCATATACATTAAAGAGTGTAGTCATTGTTGTTAATAAGTTTTCATTCTAACACTCAGATGTTAGGTTTGTTATTGGTATTTAGTTAATGAAATCCAAGTCATAGAAATTTTGTATATTGATTTTTGATTTACATTGTAGAATTGGCTTTCAATTCCATAATGATGTAACTTCCTCTTTAATGAGTTTATCTAGATAATATAAAAAATTTGCATAATTTGGTACTTAAGTTTCCTTCTTGTAGGATTGATACTTAGACTCACATCCACATTACAACTTAAATGTCTTATATACTTATGTGGATTTTAAGGCAATCAAGCTTTTGGCATTGTTACCGAGGATGAGAGTTTTTAATATCAAAATAATGAATTTTCTTTATTAATTTAGATTGTATTTTTGTTTCTATTTTGATTTTTATTTCTACACTTATTTAGTTTTAATTTCATTTATTTAGTCTTCTATTTTTAATATGTGATTCTTCTAGATTGTTTCTTGAGTAGGCTTAGTTGATATTATGATCTTTTACTTTTATGTTTGCGACATTTTATTGTGATAGGTGTTTTTGGCCAAATTTAAGGTAGATACTAGTAGAAATCAAAATTAACTATTGAATTAAGGGTCATGCTTAAACCTACCTAAAGGAAATAAAGTTCTATTTAAGACTAATAGTTGACTTATTAGCCTCACCTTATCTTGACAAAAAAAAAAAAAAAAAACATCATTTACTAGGGTTTTCAATCATTTTTGTGTTTTTTTTCAAACAAAAAAAAAAAACATCATCTTTTAAGTTGTTTTTGTTAGATATTAATTCCTATTTATTGCTTTTAGTGATTTTTTATTCAATGGCATTGAAATATTTGTGCTTAACATTATGGGGTTGTGTAGTGTATCTCACATACACATAGGCCTATTATCTTATTTGATCCTGAGATAGAACAAACTACATATACTAAGGAAAGATCAATGATTAGAGAAAAAACAAAAATAATGGAAAATGAATTGATCAATTAAATTCGTAACCATAATCAAAATCTAAGAGCGTTGCATGATTATGCCATGCCAAGTGTCAATAATGCCTAATCTAGTATTACAAGGCTAACAATGAATGCTAATAATTTTGAGATCAAACTAGGCCTTATTCAAATAATTCAACAAGGTCAATTTGGTGGAGAACCATAAGACCCAAATGCACATCTTGCTAACTTCTTGGAAATTTATGATACTATCAGAATAAATGGAGTTAGAAATAATGTCATCCATTTGAGACTTTTTCCTTTCTTTCTTAAGGATAAGGTAAAGAATTGGTTACAGTTTAAGCTCCTAACTCATTTACAACTTAGGATGCCTTGTCACAAGAATTTTTAAGCAAGTATTTCTCCTCAAGTAAGATTGCAAAACTTAGGAATGATATTACTAGTTATGTTTAATCTAATGATAAGTCTTTGTATGAAGCTTAGGAAAGGTTTAAGGAGTTGCAAAAATGATGTCCCTATCATGGTTTACTGAACTGGTTGCTAGCACAAACATTTTATAATCATTTGACATGTTTAATTAGAGTTACTATATATATAACTACAAAAGGTGCCTTAATGGGCAAGTCAGCAAAAAAAACATATAAATTGTTGGAAGATATGGCTTCTAACAATTATTGGTGGTCAAACAAAAGAGGTATATCCCAAAGAGCTTTAGGTATGTATGAAGTTAATGGAATAAACATACTAAATGCCAAGCTTGATGACTTGGTAAAAATGTTTGGTAAGTTAATAATGTTAATGTTATTTCAAATGTTAATGTCATTTATAATCTCAATGGTATGAATTATGAATGGTGTGGATGAGCACAATTTAGTTCTTATTGTGTGTAGGTTAAACAAGCACAATTTGTGTCAAATTTTATTAGGTTGTAGTAAAATAATCCTTATTCCCAAACTTACATGCTAGGTTGGAGAAATCACCCTAATTTATGTTGGAGAAATCAAGGACATCAAGGCAACAACCTAAGACCTTCAATCCTTTCAGTTTTCAATCGAGACCTTAAGGAATGATGCAACAATAGAAGAGTAAGCCAGCATGGGAGTTAGCTATTAAAAAGCTAGCCATTGTCACTTTGAAAAGGTTTGAGCAATTGGGGTTTAAATTTGATTAATTGGTTACTTTTAACTTTAATTTGGAAGTTCAACTAGGTCAAGTAGTAAAGGCAATCCAACCTCATGGTCAAGGGAATATGCTTGGTAAAATAGAGGTCAATCCAAACGAGTTGTGTAAGGAAATTACCTTGAGAAGTGATAAGCAACTTCGTTAGGTAAGTAATGAGATTGTAATAAATGACAGTGTTGATATAAGCTATAAAGAGATAAGTTAGAAAGAAGTTGAATAGATTGGGACCCCATCCATACCACCATCAACAATCAAACCTTATATTCCTCCCCCTCCTTTTTCTCAGAGAAATAAAATTGATAAACAATTTGAGAAATTTATTAAAGTGTTTAAGCAAATGGATATTAACATTCCTTTTGCAGATGCCTTAGTTTAGATTTCTACTTATGCAAAGTTCCTTAAGGAGATTATGTTAAATAAAAGGAAATTAGGGGAGCATAAGACCATTACTATAATTGAAAAATGTAATATAGTTATTTAGAACAAGCTTCTACCAAAGTTTAAAGATCTAGGGAGTTTTTTGATCCCTTATACAATTAGTGATGTTAATTTTTCTAAAGTCTTAATCAAAATAAGAGTGATAGATAGTTTGAAAATTTTCTTGAAGTTTTTAAGCAACTACACATTAACATTCATTTTCCGGATGTCTTAGATTAGATTCTTCCTTATATAAAGTTCCTTAACAAGATACTTTAACTAAAAAATGCAATGAAATTATTTAGAAAAAGCTTCCCCTAGAGTTTGAGGATCTAGATAGTTTTTTGATCCTATGAATAATGAGTGATGTTAAGGTTGATAAACAATTTAAGAAATTTCTTGAAATGTTTAGGCAACTACACGTAAACACTTTTTTGGCAAATGCCTTAGCTTAGATTCCTACTTATACGAAGTCCCTTAAAGATATTATGTTAAAAAAAAGGAAATTAAAAAAGCATAAGACCATTACTTTAATTGAAAAATGTAATGCAATTATTCAAAACAGGTTTCCACTAAAATTTAAGGATTTAGGGAATTTTTTATCCCTTCCACTATTGGTGATGTTAATTTTTCTAAAGCTTCATGTGATTAAGGTGTCAGTGATTCACTAATCCCTTTATCTATGTGTGGGACACTTAGATTGGTGGAGTTAAATCCTACTACCATTTTTTTTATAATTAGCTAACTAATTAGAAGTACTTTATAGGTATTCTATAAAATGTGTTGGTTAGGTTAAAAAGATGTTTCATTTTTGTTGATTTTATTAAGTTGGAAATGAAGGAAGACAATGAGATTCTAATTATATTTGGTCATCCTTTATTAGCCATGGTTAGTGCTATTCTAGATGTAAAAAAATGATAGGTTAATATTAAAGGTTGGTGAGGAAGAGGTAGAATTTAATTTATCTAAAGTTAGTAGATACCCTTCTTGCATTGATTATGTTTTTTAAGTTAATTTTATGGATGACTTGACTTAAGAAGTTTTTAGGAATAAAAATTCCAAATAACCTTTTAAGAATTATTTAGTGAGTGTAAGGACAATTGAAGATGATGATTTAGAGGTTGCAACAGTTGTGTTTGCCTTAAAAGTGACTCTTTCAATGTTGAAGCAGATAAGTTTTCAATTTGAGAATCTAGGAAAAGATAAGTCACCTCCTCTTCCTTCTAATGTACAAGTCATAATTTTAGAGTTGAAGCCATTATCCCCACATCTTAGGTATACTTTTTTTGTTGATAAAAATACTTTGCCCATGATTATGAGTGCTTATTTATCTAATGTTCAACTTGAAAAACTATTGCATGTGTTGAGATTGAGAAGAAGTAAAAGAATTAACCCTTCTTTATGCATGATAGAATACTAATTGAGGAAAACCATAAACTTATTGTCAAAAATTAAAAATGGTTAAATCCTAATATTAAAGAAATTATTAGGACCAAAATTCTTAAATGGTTGGATACAAAGGTTATTTATCCAATATTTGATAGTTCTTGGATTACTCCAATGCAAGTAGTACCAAAAAAGGGTAAGATGATTGTTATACACAATGAACATAATGAATTAATTCCCACTAAGATAGTGACTGAGTGGAAAGTATGTATAGATTATAGAAATCTTAATAAGACTACCCATAAAGATCATTTCCCTTCTTTTTTCTTGATCAAATGTTAAAAATACTTTTTAGGTATAAATATTATTGTTCTAAATGGCTATTTGAGATATAACTAAGAAAATACCACTTTCACTTATCTTTGTAGTACTTTTGTATTTCATCTGATGCCTTTTGGTTTATATAATGCACCTATTACATTCCAACGTTGTATTTCATTTGATGCCTTTTGGTTTATATAATGCATTTACTACATTCCAACATTGCATAATAGCCATTTTTTATAACTTTTTTTAGAAGATCATGGAAGTGTTCATAGCAAAATTTTTTGTGTTTGGATCTTCTTTTGATAATTGCTTAGCTAACCTATCTAAAGTTTTACAGCATTGTGAGGAAACCAACTTGGTCTTGAATTAGGAGAAATGTCATTTTACAGTGTAGGAAGGCATTGTGTTGGTCCATAAGATCTCAAATAGGGGTATTAAGGTGGACTAATCAAAGACAAAAATAATTGAAAAGTTACCACCACCTACCAATGTTAAAGGAATTAAAAGTTTCCTTGTTCACCTAGGCATTTACCAGCATTTTGTTAAGGATTTTTCTAAAATGACCAAACTTCTTTACAATCTATTTAATAAGGATGTTGCTTTTAAGTTTAATGATGATTGTTTGAATGCTTTTAACAAATTGAAAAAGGAGTTGGTTTTAGTGTTAATTTTAGTAACACTGGATTGAAGTTTTCCCTTTAAGTTAATATGTGATGTTAGTGACCTTGCCTTGGGCACTATTCTTAGCCAAAGAGAAGGGAAGTTGCATATGCTAGTCATATTTCAAATGACACATAATTAAATAATGCAACTACTGAGAAAGAATTGCTTGCTATGGTATTTTCTTTTGACAAGTTGTAATCATATCTTGCAAGTTATAAGGTTTATACTAACCATGCAACAATTAAATACCTATTAACAAAAAAAGACACCAAGCCATAACTAATTAGATGGGTATTGCTACTCTAAGAATTTGATCTAGAAATTTAAGATAAGAAGGACCTAAAGAATGTGATGGCAAATTATTTGTGTAGATTAAAAGGACAATCATAAGTAGTAGAGATACCCATTAATGAGAGCTTTTTAGATGAGCAATTGCTAGTTGTATCACTTGTTGTGTGGTATATAGGTTTGGTGAACTACCTAATGAGTCATATAGTTCCACCTAGTTTGAGTTATCATCAAAAGAGGAAGTTCTTTAGTGATGTCAAGTACTACTTTTAGGAGGAGCCAATTTGTACAAATTTTGTGTTAATAGGATGATTAGGAGATGTGTGCCCCAAGAGAAGACTAATGATATTCTTCATCATTACCATTCCTTGGAGTGTAATGGACATTTTAGTATTTCCAAAACAGTTGCAAAGGTATGACAATCTAGTTTCTATTGGTCAACCATGTACCAAGATGCTAGATAAATTGTGAGCATGTGTGATAGATGCCCAAGAGTTGGAAATGTGTTTAAAAGGAATAAGATGTCATTGACTAATATCTTAGAGGTTAAATTGTTTAATGTATGGGGGATAAATTTCTTGGGTCTATTTTTCTTATCTTTTAACAATCAATATATTTTGGTGGTAGTAGACTACATTTCTTAATAGGTTAAGGCCATTGCAACTCTAATTAATGACTCATGGGTGATGATGAGATTTATGAAGAAGAACGTCTTTTTGAGATTTTGATAAAACCTTTAACACATAATCTTTTGCTTATCTATCTCCCCATGTGATAAATGCCAAGACTCCCATACTTATCTTTAAAGCCATCTTTTCCAATTTAAACAAATGTAGCTTTTAGATTCTTTGTTGAAAAAGTTATGGCAAACTTTTTGCTTCAAGCATCATCGGGTGCCTCACATGATTTCTCTTAAGTTCTCTCTCTTTGTAGTGCCTCTCTTATTGATTAGAATTTGAAGACCTTTGGTAATGTCAACTGGCTAATACAAAATCTCTGAGAAAGCTAATGGTACTTAGATCACAATCTCCTACTGTAGAGGAATTTGAAAACTTTCACAGCATAACAAAAAATATTAGATGATTTGTTACTTTGAGAGGAGCAAATGCGGGCATAACATTCATGTGCCTTATGGCTCAAAGAAGGAGACTACAATACCCATTTTCTCCACTTTTATGCATCATAAAGGCAATGGAAAAATGTTATTCAAAGATAAGCGACCAATTTGGAGTATGGTGATTGAATGCTATCAATATAATGTATATGTTTACATCTTTCTTTGTTGGCCTTTTTTTCCACAAAGGAACAACTACACCTAACATCATTTTATCAATGATTAATGGAAAACTTTTCAAAAACATGAATCTTGTTCTTACTACACTTCACTAGCAAGTAAGTTTTACGGCTTTACAATAGATGGAAAGCCTGCTTTGTTCTATTAGAAATATTGGCATATACTTGGCCATAAAGAGCTATATGTTGTCATGAATATCTTGAATGACAATGGTGACCTACACTCTCTGAACCATCTTTTCTTTGCTTGATTATGAAGTCTATGTATGGATTTTTGCCCATTCAGTGTATGCATTATGATCTTTAAGCTTGTTATAAAGATGTTGGCTAATCAACTCAAACTAAACTTTCCAAAAATTATTTCCAAACATATAGTGCTTTTGTGCCCAATAGATTGATTATGGATAAAGTCTTATTTGCTAAAAAGATTTTCCATTTTATATGGACATGTTATTCTAGTCAGAAAGGTTATATAGCTCTTAAATTGGATATGGGTAAAGTATATGACTATGTGAAGTGGGTTTTTCGAAAAACAAGTAATGTTCTATATGGGTTTTGATTGTTCTTGGGTTAAGCTCATCATGTAGTGCATTCCTACTATTTTATATTTGTTATTGATTAATGGTAGGCCTAGCCATGTCTTTCAAGCTACTCAAGGCCTATAACAAGATGATCCTTTTTTGTCATACCATTTTCTTTTTTGAATGGAACGTTTATCAACTCTTTTGGTTGATGCCTAACACCACAATAGTTACATAAGGTCCAAGTCAATTATTACTCATCTCAACTTTGCTAATAAGAACTTATTATTTACATTTATTACCACCCTACAGTGCCAAGAAAGTAAGCATTTATTATCTCTTTATGAGCAAGCCTCCAATCAAAAAGTTAATCTTGATTAGACAAAATGTTCTTTTAAGGCATAATGTATATGATACTACTAAAAAAGCCTTATAGGCATGTTTGGGACTAATGGCAACAATAAGACCAAAGACATATCTTGGTCTTCCTATGATGGTTGATGTTGATCCTTAAGATAACCCAAGGGGGGAAAGGCTAAATTGGGTATAATTGATTTGATTACCCAACTCTTACTTAATCCTTACTACAAAAGAGATAATGAGAAAAATAATAATCAAAAGTAAGGTAAGCAATATAAATAACACAAGCTAAAGAGAGATAACGAAAAAGAGAGCATGTATAGTGATTTATAGTGGCTCATCTCAAGTCAAGAGCTTATATCTACTCCTTAAGGTTCCTCTTTTGAGAATACATTTAACTAATCACTTTTTAATTTTGTAGAATGAAGAAAATCTTTACACTTTATCACTTGACCTGGGTCCACACAAAGCTTTCATAAAGCTTTACAAGAACACACTAATTCATGATAACACTTAAAGATTCACGCTCTAATAGTTTTCACTAAAGTGTTCTTATTCTTTCACAAATCTTAACTTTTCTCTTTAATGTCTTTACTCTTTGATTCTTTCTTTCACTAATTTTTTCTCTTTAATCTTTCACTTAGGTCAATACAAAAATGATCAAGGTTTGAAGTTCTCTTACAAAAATGTTTCTTAAACTCTTTTATAGACCTTAATGTAAAAATTAGTCATTGGATGTTGATCTCTTTTAATAAAGAGACACAATTCCAAAAATAGAACACTTCACTTGTGGAACACCAATAAATCACAATACTTGGACTGGTAGTCCAAAATTTATGTAATTTTCTCAACTTTTTCCTTTTATGTTATTCAGACACATTGGTTAACCACAAGCATAGTCGATTAACTAACTTGAATTCTCTATAACTTTTTAACTTTCTATAGGCCTTTCAGCCACCTTGGTTGACCATAACCATAGATTAGTCGATTAGTTTGAAACTTTTGTAACATTTTGCTCAATACAACTTGAACTTTTTTTTTTGTGTTTGGTTAATTGTAACACCAATCTAATCAACTAACCTAAACTTTCTTTTTTTTCTATTTTACTTCTCTATTATTTTCTTCACTCTATTAGGTTGATACCATTAATTGATTGATTTTAAATTTTTACTACTTTTAAATAACCTTGATTCTTTCCATCTTTCCATAAAATCTTTTATTCAATATCTTTCTAAAATAAGAAATTTAATAGAATATAAGATATTTATAAGATTATTAGCACAATTCAAATTTGAAATTCCAAAATCTTACTTAAAATAATATGAATAAAAATATTATCTAACCATATATAGCTCAATATTCTATCAATTAATCAATCAATGATATAGAAATTTAATTCAAATAAATTGACATTAATCAAGTATGAGAGATACATTAAAATATAAAAGATATTACACATGATTCAAAAAATCTTAATAGTCTCAACAATCTTTCACTTTTGATGATGATAAACATAATTCATTGATGGAGCTAAAAAGATAAATTAAATATAATAGCTTCCCTTAAATGTATGCTCTCCCCCGTATTAATGCAGGTAAAGCAACTTAATAAACTCATTGATTAACCAGTGAACTTAAGCAATCAAAGCATGATGACACTGTTCAATCAATAAGCATATTAAAGCAAGTATTAAAGCAAATATCAAAATATTAACATGATGAACACAACAATCAATCCATGATTAGTCAAGTAAAACTAAACAAAGTATTAGTGCATAAAACATAACAAAATTATCAAATATAAGTAGTCATCTAAAATAAAAAGTAAATAAAAAACATCAAATATCCATGTTGAAAGGTCAACAAAGGCCATCAATCATCTCTCTCCCTTTTTGGCATCATGAAAAATACTTAAGATTAGAGCTTTACTACTTCCTCATCTTAGAGCTTATATATAAAGGGCTTCTTATTTATAGTAAACCATAAATGGATATAAAGTTCTCCCTCAATCCCTTCATAAAGTCTTCAAGTTCAACTTGAATCTCATCTACATTGTCTTTAAGTCCATTTAAATTCTCTGTGAGCTCTTTAACTTCCTCAATTAATAAAGATAAATTTCTAGTAATAGAGGCTTAAGGTGAAATTGAAGGACTTGCTATGGATGGTACTATACTTAATGGCTCTTAATTAGGTTTTAGTTCCCTTGAAGAAGTAGATCATTTTTCTTCATGTTTAAACAATCTTATCTACTTAAGGGTAGTAGTATTGATGTACTTATCGTAATTGAATTGTGAAGAGGCCACACCAGTAGTAAAAACTTCTAATTTTAACAAATAATGGCTCAAATGCATACTAAATGAAATTTTTTTAACTATCTCTTTTTAAGCCTTTTTAAGCAATCTCATCATGTACTTTTGCAAATTAAACTTCTCAATCTTTAAGATGTAAGTTAGCACACACATAATTAGAAATTTCAAATAATCATAGTGGCCACCCCTTAGATTAATGTTGCAAGCCACAATTATTTACTCTATTCAAAACTTGATAGGCAAGGAAGAAGCTTTGAAAGGCTTCTAAATGGTGACAATCTCCTCTCGAAAGTCAATATGACCTTTAAACACTATCTCTTGCTACTCTTGAGGACTAGACTTCCCCAAGTTCTAAGTCTTATTAAAATCAACACTGCCACCCTCCAAAGGCAAATTTAAGTAGTCTACAATCACTTTAAGAGTGACCTTGACTTTTTTGCCATTCATAAAGGAAGTAATTATATTGCAACTCTTGTTTACTTCAATATTGGAAAAAAATAACTTAGTCATCACAATGTAAAATTCACTTTTAGAAGTGATACATTCCATCCGTTTTTAAAAGCAAATCTATCCAAAAACCCATTCCTCTCAAAATTAGTAATTGAATCCAAATTTAGAGGTCTACCAACATATATGATCCTCTTATTATACTTGTAGAACTTATCCTCAATATTAAAGGTTTTAAAAGTAAAGTTATGGTAATGTAAGGAATCAAAATCTTGAGAAAATAATGAAGGACCCATTGTAAATGAAGGAACTAATGGTTTATATGCCATTTATGGTGGAGGAGGATGAAAGGCCTTAAGTTATACTACCAAAGATAGTAGAGGCATCAATGAAGTCTTTGATGTGGACTCAAATGTTCTTCCTTTTTGTCACCAAGGTCTTGATTCTCTTTTGAGAAGAATATTCAAAGATCTTCTCTAATGGTCCAAATGATGTAGGGGTTATTGGTATGGTTACTAATGGTAGCAAAGATAGCAATGCCATTTTAGCAATGCTTTAAGCTTTAAATGAAAATGAATTCAAATTTCTCACTCTGAGCTTCCCTTTGCTTGATTTAGATCATATTTGGCTCTATGGTTAATGAGTGTGAGAGATTGATGATTTCCAAGTATTGATTCAAATGATTAAATGGAAATTTAAAGACTTAGGGCTAGGATTCAAAAAAGGAAAGAAATTTTCTAAAAATACAGCATTTTTCATAATTTTGGAAAAGCAAAAAAGAAATGGGAGCTTTTCAAAACACGATTGGTCAACTAGGGTTGGTCATGGGTCAAACTGCTCATATCAATCAACTTATACTTCCAGTTTGGTCCACTAAGCCCTCTTCGACAAAAAAACAAGAAAAAAGAAAAAAACTAACTTCTATTTTTCCAGCTCAAAAATGCCTGCATAATCATACAACATAAATAAAAAACATGTAATTACATGTAATCATGCTTCAAATTACATAAAAGCATAACCAATCACAATAATAACTTCATCAAGAGATCATTCTAACTCAATCATACTCAATCTCTTTGTAATGGTCACAAGCCTATTCTTACTCAAGTATAACCAACTAATCATTAGTGCTCATAAACACTGTGAGCATGCTCCCTTAAGCACATAATCCCTAATGAAATGGTACTTGAGGTCAATACGTTTGATTCAAACATGATGCATAAGGTTCTTGGTCTTATCACACTTAATAAGCATATTAGAGTAGTGTAATCTAAAGTCTTCTAAGGTTTATTTCATCCAAAGTAATTAAGTATAACAAACACCAATTGCCATGTACTCTACTTCAACTATAAAAAGAGCAACTAAACCTTACTTTTTACTACACCATAAGACTAAGACTTAACCATGGATTTGCCATACACCTATGGTACTCTTTTACTTAATTCAATCTTTTACTAGTATAAGTTTAATTAATCTATTAAGTTAAAGGTCATTCCTTTGAGATACCAAAGTTTTGAACTTATGATACTTTTTACATACCTAAGTACTCTTTTAAGGGCAACTAGATATGAGTCTCTTAGGTTGACTGAAATATTAGATACATACAAACAACAAACATCAAATATGTTCTACTTATAGTAAGATAAAGACTATTACTAATTATACCTTTATACTACTTTTCATTTCTAACCTTATCATTTTCATCATTGTCCAACTTATGGAAGAAGTCATTAGATTGCCACAAGGTTTGGAATCATCCATGCAAACTTTATTAGTAATTCCTTTGCATACTTAGTTTGGTTGATGAAGATTACTTCTTTTGTTTACTTAATATGAAGCCTAAGAAAGAAATTTAATTCTCCTATCATGTCTATCTCAAGTTTTGTCTTTATATTATTAGCAAACTCCATACATAATGACTCATTAGTAGCACTAAATATGATATCATCAACATAAATTTGAACAATAAACAAATTCTTATCTTATGACTTGGTAAGGTAAACAAAGTAGTATTAACTTTACCTTTTGTGAAACCCTTATCAACTAAAAATAAGATTAATCTTTCATATCAAGCTCTTGATGCTTGCTTTAATTCATATTAAGCTTTTGAAAGCTTGTAAGCATGATTCAAGAACTCATTGCTTTTAAAGATGGAGGGCTAATTTACATAAACTTCCTTTGTGATATACCTAATCAAGAATGTGTGATTGGTATCCATTTGCTATAACTTGAAATGCTTGTGAAATGCAAATATAAGTAGCATTCTAATGACTTTTAATCTAGCAATTGAGGCAAAGGTCTCATCATAGTCAATGCATTAATGCCCTTCTCATGATTATAACCTTTAGCAATTAACCTTACCTTGCTTCTCATAATTTGGCTACTAATAGTTTGTTTCTAATGACCTATTTGGTTTCAATAATAGGATGACACTAGGTCTTGGTACTAAAGTCTAAAACTTGTTTTTCTCAAATTAATGGAACTTACACTTTATTGTGTGCACCCAACACTAGGTAACCAATGCATCATGTATATGCTCTAATTCTACTTATGAAACAAGTACAATAATGCTAATGTTCCTAAATGCAAACCAAATTCTCAAAGGATCATAGGGTTACAAATAATTTGATCTTGGAACACTTTTTAGCATGCTTCTATTATCTTGGAACCTGTTAAACAACATTATCAAGCTTGTCATCCTTTTAAAACTTGGTATCTTTTCTCATTTTAGATTTACTTACAAAACTCCTTAAAGATCTTTAAGTACTCATCCCTGTGAACTGTGAATGTAATCCATTGTAAATCTGCTACAATCATTTACTATGACATATACATATGACTTACTCGTTAAATATAAAACTATAGTAAGGACTATATAAGTCTATGTGCAACAACTGTGAGGGTCCAATAGAAGATATTACCTTTTTCATCTTAAAAGACCTCTTACTTTGCTCACTTATTTGTCAGGTGTCATACACCTTATTCTTCTTAAATTTTAACTTTGGAAGTCCTTCTACAAAGTTATGTTAGTTGAATTTTGATTGTTACTTCATGCTTACATGACATAACCTTTTATGCCATATCCACAATTCTTCACTGACAAAGATAAAGTACTCAATATCTTATTTAGTCAAATTGTGTAAATTAATAATACACACGTTGTTGAACCACTTAGCAACAAATAAGGAATCATTTGCTTTAAAAACAACAATATGACAAGCATTTTACTTAAATAATATCTTATAGTCTTTATGACACAATTAACTAATACTCAGTATATTGAACTTGAGTTCATTAACAAGTATAACATTGTCAATCATTTGAAACTTTTCTTTACCTATGTTGTTAATGTCAATAATCTTACCTTTGGCATTATCTCCAAATGTTATCTTTTCACCATGTACTTTCTTGAAGGAAATGAAATTCTCAGGACTTCTTATCATCTATCTAGAGCAGTCATTGTCTAGATATAATTCATCTTTCTTCATGCTACATATTAGTCATACTTTTAAGAGAATCATACAAATTTAGGTACCCAAATTTTCTTATATCTTTAAGTGTTAATCTCAGTACCTTTACCATCTATATAAGAATAATCATTTAAACTTTATCTCAAATTGTAAGAATATCGCATATGACCATGATCACCACAGAAATAACATTTAATATGACCTTTAGCATGGAATTTATATGCATAAGCATTATAGATATCATCTAAATAATCATGATAAATATCATAAGAATATACATGTCTACATGATACTTTAAGTTTTTATGTATGCCTAATGTATAGATAAGCATACTTATGTAATACTTTTCTATTATGATATAATGTATGAGTATTCTTATATGATGCACTACTAGATGCTTGTACATATATTTGTATATGAACTATCTTACTTTAAAAAGCTTTGGGTTGATATGTATAAGATGCATAGTCTAAATCACTTTTCTTAACTGAAGGCTTTAAGAGCCAAGTAACATGTCAAGTTTTTCTATACTTTCAACAAACTCAAAAAAGATTCTTAAAAGTTAGACACCTCCTTTCTAAAATGAATATTTTCATCTAAGAGCTTCTCAAATCTTTCTTTACATAGGAATTTTTCAAATCAATATTCTCCTCAGTGAATAACTTGACCTCATATTTTAGAGAATTATCCTTGTGCTTTAAGGAAACATTATTCATATAAAGATTTTTGTTTTTAATAGTTGTGTTTTTTAGTTTCCTATCAATGCAATATAGAGTGTTATACAACTCATCAATCAAAGACTCATCATCATTAGATGTATCATAATCAGAAGTTACCTTATCCTTTACTATGATGAATCCCAAGTTGACTTCAACGTCATCAGAATCATCTTTTGAGTCACTTATGTCATTCCAAGTAGCTTTGTAAGACTTGGAAGTAATATGACTAGGTTTATTACAATTGTCACAATTGATCTTGTCTTTCTCATGGTTGCTCTTAAAGGATCTCTTATCATTATACTTTTTCTTTCTCTAGAGTTATGTAAGCCTTTTAGTTAGCATGATAAGTTCCTCGTTATTTTCTTAAGTGTATTGATTAATTACTCTCTTTATCATCATCACTTTCATTAGGTAAGTATGCTCTAAAAGCAACTTTTTTCTTTTTCTCAACAACCTTCTTGGTAAAGGTAATCTTATGGATTAATAATGACCTAATCAACTCATCCAAGCCTAACAAATTTAAGTCCTTTAATTCGATTATTGTAATCGTCTTAGGATTTTGAAACTCTAAAAGTGATCTTAAGAATTTATTTATAAGATCACTTGTCTTGATGTCCTTTCCAAAGTTCTTGAGTAAATTGATGATGTTGGTGAACCTTATATACATCTTAAAGATTGTCTCTTCACTCTTTATCTTAAAGAGCTTATACTTTCACATGAGCAAATTAATCTTATGTCTTTCATTTATGATGTATCCTCGTGAATGACTTTACACTTGTCTCAAATCTCCTTTGTTATCTAACATAGTGATATTTTATTATATTCACTAACACTTAAAGTATGTAAGTAACTTTGAAGTTAAGGATTTTAAATCTTATTTCATTGATAGTAGACTCACTTTCTTTCCTAATAATGCATGCTTTTGGGGCTTTTTTATGGTCTTTCTTAACTATTTTCCAAAGTTTATCTGTTTGGTCAATAAACCCTTACTTAATCTTAACTCCAAAGAGAGATAATAAAATAAAAAATAACCAAAACTAAAGCAAGCAACATAAATAACAAAAACTAAAAAGAGATAAGAGAAAAGAGAGTGTGTATATAATTTATAGTGATTTAATTTAAATTTAGAGCCTACACACACTCCTCAAAGTTCCTCCCTTAAGATTTCACTTCACTAATCACTTTCTTCTTTTATATGGTGAAAACAACTTTCTACACTTAGTCACTTGATCTTGGTCCACAAAAACCTTCTGACAAACTTTACAAGAGCACTTAGACACTCATGTTTTAACACTTTTCATTATAATCCTCTTACTTTTTTACAATTTCAACTTTTCTCTTTAGAACCCTTTGCATTTTCATTTTCTCTTTTGTTAGTTTTTTCTCTTTAATTTTTCTCTTAGATCAATACAAAATGGCTTAAGGTCTCAAGGTCTTTTACAAAAGGATTTCTCAAATTCTCTTATAAGCCTTAACATAAAAACTAGCCACTAAACATTAGCATCTTTCCATAAAGAGACATAATTCTTAAAGTAGGACACTTTATTTCTAGAGCACTAATTCACCATATGGCTTAAGTTGATCAATTGTAGCACTTAAGCTAATCAACTAGTTAAAAATCTATGAACTTTTAATGCTTCATATTGCTCAATTCCATTTGTCAACTATAAGTAAGGTTTAGTCAATTGACCTGAATTCTCTATAACCTTTTAACTTTCTACATTTTGTGCCTTTTAGCCACCTTAGTCAACTATAGCCACAATTTGATCAACCAATTTAAAGTTTCTATAATTATTATGCACAATGCAACTCAAATTCTTTTTGGTGTCCAACTAATCACAACTTTAACCTAGTCAATCGATCTAAACTTTTTGTTTCCCTTTTAATTGTTTTTTATTTTCTTCACTTTATAGGATCAATAACATCAATTGACTAGTCTAACTTTTTTATCAACTTTGAATCACCTTCATTTCTTTTATCTTTTTAAGAAATCACACAAGATTTTATTTACTATCTTTCTAAAATAACAGATTTAAAATTATAAGTATAATTTCAATTTAAAATTTAAAAATATTATTTAAAATAATATAAATAAAAATAATATCTAATTGTATATATTTTATCATATTATTAATTAATAAAAACTAAAAATATATAATATAAATAAATTAATATTAATTAAAGATGGAAGCACATTAAAATAAAATATAAAGATATTATGCATGACTCTAAAAATTTTAATAATCTCATCAATTAGATGGTTTAAGAGGTTGATTTTTAACTTAATTGTTAATAGGGTTTGTAAGCAATTGGAGGCTAGAAAGAAAAATTCTTTTCTCATGTGGGTAAAGAGGTCTTGATCAAAGTTATGATTCAGGTGATTCTTACCTACGTTATAAGTTGTTTTCATCTTCCCAAATCTTTTTGTCATGAATTGGAGTGTATATACTCTTCATGCCTTCAAAGTTGGTGCAAATACTCTTTATTCCTCTTAGCATTTTGGAGTCAATGTTACTTGTCATATCTAAATCTATGAATCTAGTAAGAATAAACTTATCACTCCCAAATCAAAGTCTTAAATCAATGGAGCCTCACAAATATCTCATTATCCACTTTACTGCATTCCAATGCTTTTTACTTAGATTTGAAAGGAACTGACTAACTGTGCCAACTGCATGAGTTATATCAAGCCTCGTGTACACCATTAGTTCCTTCTCTTTCTCTATGGAAAAGCATTGGTTAATGGATAATTTAAAGTGTGTAGCAAGAGGAGTACTCACCACTTTAGCCTTATCCATGTTAAATCTCTGAAGCACCTTTTTAATGTATGGCTTTTAGGATAGATACAACCTTTTCTTTTTTCTATCCTGAGTGATTGACATGCCAAGAATATTCTTTGCTGATCCCAAGTCCTTCATGACAAAAGACTTGCTCAACTCTTACTTCAACTTGTCAATTCTAGAAGCATTTCAACCAATAATAAGCATATCAACAACATAAAACAGTAAAATGATGAAATCATCATTAGTGAATCTTTGAACAAAAACACAATGATTAGAAGTAGTCTTTTTATAGCCTTGCTCCCTTATAACAAACTCAAAATTTTTATACCATTGTCTCAAAGTTTGTTTCAAGTCAGACAAGCTTTTCTTCAACTTGCACACATAATCCTCTTTTCCTTTCACCTTAAAACCCTGTGATTGTTCCATATAAATTTCTTCTTCCAAGTCACCATGGAAAAAAATTGTTTTCACATCCATTTGCTTGATCTTTAAGTCCTGGCTAGCAGCCAAACTCAACACAACTCGAATAGAAGGCATTTTTACCATTAGTGAAAAGATCTCTTCAAAGTCGATATCTTGTTTTTGACAAAATCCTTTAACAACTAATCTGGCTTTATATCGTGGACATGAAGTATTTTCTTCTTGCTTTATTTTGTAAATTCACTGTTTCTTCAAAGCCCTCTTACCTTCAAGTAACTTTATTAACTCATAAGTAGAGTTATTATAAAAGAATTTTATCTCATCTATCATGGCATTTATCCAATGTTACCTATGCTCAATTTCAATTACTTCTTTATAGCACTCAAGTTCTCCCCCATCAATTAATATCACCAACTCATTAAGAGAATACTAAGTAGAAGACAGAATTCTATTGGACCTCTGTGGCTAAAATTAAGGTGAAGGTGTGTGTGGATGATCTTTTATAGGAATATTAATATCACTTACACCATGCATATTATGATCCTATTGAACATTCTTATCATTTTCTTGAACATCGCCATAAACATCAACCGAATCACTTAGAGGTGTCTAAGGAAATGGAACAATATTAGTAGGATTATCATTAACCTGAGGAGTTGACTTCTCAATGTCTTTAATGTTTTAATCTTCAACAAACACAACATCTCTACTCCTTACAAGCTTTTTCCTAACCGGATCACATAAATGGTACCTGAAGTCATCTTCACCATAACCAAGAAAGATACACAGTTGAGTCTTTACATCTAACTTCCCTCTTTCATCTTTAGGGACATAAATAAAAGCCTTACAGTCAAAGACTCGTAAATGATCATAAAAAACTTCCTTATTAAACTAAACTCTATCCAAAACATCACCTTGTAACGAAACACTAGGAGACAAATTAATTACATGTGTCACTGTATTTAAGGCTTCACCCTAAAAGGATCTAGGCAATTTTGAATTTAAGAGAAGACATATAACCCTCTCAATCAATGTTTTGTTCATCCTTTCTACTAAATCATTCAACTGTGGTGTCTTGAGAGGTGTCCTCTAGTGTCTGATCCCATATTTTTTGCAATACTTGTCAAATAGACCATTGTACTGACCATAATTATCAGTGCAGATACATTTCAGTTTCTTACCAATTTGTCTCTCAATAAAGGTATGAAATTGTTTAAATAAAGAGCACCACCAAGTGAGTGTATCTTCAAAGGACCACACACATCAAAATGCACCAATTCAAGCAACTTTGATTTCCTTGAAGGCCAGTGACTCTTAAATGTAACTCTATTCTATTTCCCAGCAAAACAGTGAGGAAACTTCTTTACAACTACACTCTTTATATCTTGAAGTTGGTTCTTTCATACTAAACAATTCATCCCCTTTTTCACTCATGTGACTAAGCCGCTAATGTCATAATTCAATGGAATTATCATTCTCTGTTGCATTTACAACATCTTTACAGATAACAGCTTATATGAGATATAAACTAAAGCATTTCTTACCTCATGCCATAACTAAGGAGCCTCTAGTAAGCTTCCACTGGGCATCACCCAAAGTACTGCAAAAATCTTCATCATCTAGTTTTCCCATTCAAATCAAATTTAAACGAATATCAGGGACATGTCTAACATCCTTTAATATTAGCTGTGCTCCATTGTTAGTCTTTCAGCAAACATCACCAATGCTAATGACCTTTGCTTTTGCTAAGTTGTTATTACCCATCTTCAAAACTCCAAAATCACCAGGAGTATATGTTATGAACAATTTCATTCTTAAAGTAACATGAAGAGAAACACCATTATCTATGATCTAATTAGTCTTATGAGACATCAGATTAATCACATCATCATCACAAACAATAATGAGGTCACTAGTACTAGAAGTAAATGCAGTAGCAACATAATCATGACTCATATTCTTCTTCTCATATTTATCTTTTCTCTCTTCCACTTATAACATTTTTTCTAAATATGACCATTTTCCCACAACATTAGACATTTTTGTACTTAGATCTTGACTTATTTTAGCTCTTACTTCTACCCTTTTTATCATTTCCTTTTTCTTGACTTCTTCCTCTATTTTTAATAATTGAAACCTCTAATTTGGATGATAATGAACCCTGAGATTTCCTTATCATCTCCTCATTCAACACACCACCCATTATAAATTTCAATTATAAAATACCATCAGAGGTAAAATTAGCAAGAAAGATTTGAAAAATCTCCCAAGAATTAGGTAAGGTAACAAGTAACTATAACCCAAGAATCTCGTCATCAAACTTAATGCTCATGCTTCATAATTGATCAATGAGACCTTAAAACTCATTCAAGTGGTTAGCAACTGAACTCCCTTCATTATATCTTAACTGCATCATTTTCTTTAACAAGAACAACTTATTATTACTAAACTTTAAAGCATACAAAGTCTTAAGTTTGCTCCACAAAGTTCGTGCATATGTCTTATTACAAATGTGATTATAAACATTATCATTAACAAATTGTCATATAAAACCACAAATTTGTTCATACTCAAATTCTCATTCTTCATTAGTCTTAAACTCAGATTTTATAATAGCAAACACTAGCAAATGAAATTTCTTTACAAATAGGAAATCTTTCATTTTACTCCTCCATATATGATAATTCATGTCATTCAAACAAACCAATTTATTTATATTCAACTTCATCGTTCAAATGAGCCAAATACACCAACCTAACTCTGATACCACCCTAAAAGGAGAAAGGGGGTAGTGGAGTATAAATAGCCCAAGAAACTTCTTCTGCTTGCTTAAACCTATGAGGAGATGATTGAATAACAAAAAATGACAATGTGAATAAATCACACAAGAAAATATAGTAATTTTACGTGGAAAACCCCTCTAAATCAAAAAGGGAAAAAAACCACGAGACACTCTAAGCCAAAGGTCAACTCCACTATAATTAAATTAATACAATAGAGGTACATAACCTCAATTGCATCAAAAAAAAATGAACAAAATTCAATTTAGACTAAACGAGATAGTAATTAGTTAAGCAAGATAGGTCAACCATATGTTGTCAACTACAATTTAACAAGTAGACCTCAAGGCAATAATCCAATCGTTCAAAATGAACTCTTAGATGTCCCCTACCAGTTGTTCAAATTTCAACTCAATCGGACAATAAATCAATAATCATCCATATAATTTACCAACTCTACCATATATAAGAGAGCAGAATGTTATTAGAATTGAGAGACCTCAGTTCTAATGAAAAATTTGCCCTTATAGTTTACAAAAATTCAATTCAACTGTTCACCAAAAAGATAGATGTGTCCTCTAATTACTAACCAAAAATCAGTTTGATTAAATTACAAATAATTTTCTAATTATACGATTAATCAAAACTGTACGCAGAATATTACTCAGAATATAAACTTACGAAAATTGAAGAGAAATAAGATTTACTGTATTCAAAATACAATCTCCACCGTTCAAATCTTCTATCAATTATCCAAATTTCACCTTGATCAGATACCAATATTTTTTTTAAACATAAAATCAAAAAATATTATTTTTTTCTTTCTCTTTTTCCGGACCCTCTCTTTTTTTCTCTCTCTTTCATCAATTCTTTTTTCTTAGTAATGGCTCTTCTAGGTTTTTTCAAATAAAAAAGATATTTATATCTATTTTAATTTTTTTAAATTATAATTCCAAAAATTTGGGAGAAGGGACTAATGAGGTAAACACCTAGTGCCCAACAAGGTTTAAGCATTTCATGCCGCGGGTGGTTAGAGGTTATCTCCCTAACCGCTCTGCCATGGCACAGCGTGGTGTCAACGTTGAAAGAGTTTGTGACAAATGTGGAAGCACTGATGAAACTACTTACCATGCACTTATTGGTTGTCCCACTATCACTGGCGTGTGGCTTCTAAGCCCTTTTTGGGCTTCGGTGGGGAGATTTGCAGCTGACTTCTTTTGGTTTTTGGGTGAAGAAACTTGCAGCTGATTTTACCTTAGTGCAATTTGACCTTGTTTTGATGGTTACTGAGCGATCTAGAAGGCACAGATCCCCTATATCATTGAGCAGAAGGTTTGTTCTCCAAAGCAGACTGTTGATATGACTCTTTCTCTTTGTTCTGCTTACCATAGACATTTTACTATCCCTCCGTCTTCAATTCAGTCAATAGTTTCATTCTGGTCACCTCCATCGACCAGATTCTTTAAAATAAATTCGAATGCACCGTTATTTCAGCACCATGGGGGATTGGTATTGTTGTTAGACATCATATTGGTCGTGTTATTTATGCTCTCAAAAAATCTTGTCCTGGTACCTTTGAAGTCCTGTATAGGAATTGGTGACAATTCGGGGGAGTGTTCAACTTGCAAAATCATTACGCTTGCTCGAGATCGGAGTGGAATCTGACTGCCTTATTGCAATTCAAGCTCTCCAATCCTTGAGAGTTGCTTCTCAGCTTGTTGCGGATGTGCTTTGGGTGTGCTGAGCGTTTGATTTAACGAATTCTGTTGTCCACTATTTGGCTTAGTCTTCCAGTATGTAAACTGATGAATTAGTCTGGACTGGTTTATTACCACCGTCATTTGTTTCTCTGTAGGACCAAGATCACTTTTTTTTTTTTTTAATTTATTAATCTGTTTTAGGTTAATTAATTTTTTAATTATATAATAGAAATAATTTTTAATATTTTTATAAAATATATATATTTTTTATTAAAATTAAAATTTAAAATTTCAATAATAAAAATTTAAATTATTAATCACATTCGCATGACGTTAGCTCGGAGTCGCACGCGGCGGGGATGTGCCTCCGCTAAAACCCCCCACCCATCCTCTTAACTTAAGCACTTGCAAGCTCCCAAATCCCAGTCCGAGGTGGCTATGCCGGATCTTTAATAATCACCAGATCTATGGTTACCAAGTTTTCTCTCAGATCCAACTCTCTCGCTTTCACCAATCTGTCCCCAACCCATTTCTTAGTCTTCCCTAAAGGCTCCTTCTTTAAGCTCCCTGTTGTTTCTCAATTTTCGACTCCCACTCAAACCATAAACCCCAGAACTGTCCCTTATGGTCCCTCTCTTCACAAGGGCAAAAACCCATCTCAACAGCAACAACAACAAAAACAAGAAGAGCCACACTGTTGCCCATACCCATATGGTCCAAGACTTCTGCTGGACCAATGCAAAGAAGATGATTCTGTGGAGGAAAACATATTGGACGAAGAGAAATTCACCAGGGTTTTCGATATAGCCGCGCTTAGAGTCCCTGCCAAGTGCTCTTGTGCTTTAGAGAGCAGACTCCGTGGGCATCTGTTGAATTGGCCACGGATTCGTAACATTGCTAGGGTACCTGGGGATGAAGTTGAAGAAAATATGGTGTCTTTGTTAGGAGACACAAGAAATGGGGATAGAAATGAGGAAGCAAACGGAGGTGATCTCGTTACATTTAGCCGGAGGATTTATGGGAAGGCAGAGGGAGATGGTGAAAGATTGAGCCCTGTTTTGTATAGAGAAAAGTTGGCAAACGAGTTTAATTCAAGAGGGTTTGTTAAATTCAGAATTTTGGCGAAGATCTCCCGCCCAAAAAGGAAAAAGAAGAATGAAGTTGGGAATGGACAAGAAAGAAATGGGAGGAAATCGAAAAAGTGTGCTTTAGTGGAGGTTGTGGAGAAAGAGGAGGGAGAGGTTTGGAAGGGTTTGTTGGGGGGTGAATTTAAGGGAAGCCAGAAATGGAAGGGGTCCACAAGGTTGTTGCTTTTGGATGAGAGGTATGCAAAGAATGGAGTGGAGCAATTGCCCCAGGCCATTAAGGTTGCTAATTTGATTCTCTGTGAGTGTTTGAAATTGGTGTTCCTCTGGTATTGTGTGCATGGTGTCTTACTATGATTCTGAACGTGTCCCATGCCTGCTTAATAAATTTGTTGATATTCCTTTTTCTTGCTTAAAATTTAAAGCGTCTAATTGGTAGTTTCACCTCTTAACAATTTGGTGCTGTCTATAAATTATGCTCTCGGTCACCTGTGGAACTCTGCCTTGCAACCTAGCCATGGTGTTTGACCTTGACCATGCAGCACCATCTTGAAAATTGTGTGTTATTGGAGCTTATGGCTCCCCTCATCCTGCAGCGTAGTGACACCCACTGAATGAATGCTGCCTAACAATGATATTGATTTTGTTGTTAGTTTACCTTTCATGCTTTCTACTTTGAGATGTCATTCAAATCTATCATTGACATAGGATTCAAATTATTTTTCTGTTTCCTCTTGTTTTTGGTGTTACATCCAACAACTTATCATGTTTGCCAGGCTGGATTACATGAAGCAATGAAAGAGAACTCGACATCTACCTTTGAGCTTGTTAGATGCAAGTTGACTTTGTTTTATGACTACTGGCAGATGAATGAGGTAATTTCTGTAAAAGATATCTTAAGTGAAATTTGTGTATTTTCTCTTTTATTTTGGTCATATTTAAACAACATGTTTCAAAAAGTACTTTCAAATGTCAACCTATTTAAGTGAATTTTGATCCCCACCCCCTCACCCCCTTTCAAAAGGGTTTTAAAAGACCTAAGCTTTAATGAAAGAGCTTGGGTTTGACCCTGCCCGGTAGTTGAAAATGAACCAAGTAGGATGTTCTAGGTTTCATGTCAATTAGCCAGCTATCTTTGTTTTTATCTAGATATGTTTGGCTGCAGGGTTCAGAGTGAGCCTCACTATTGCTTCACGTTTTTAATTTGTTATTTAATTTATTTGTAGATTTAGTGTCTCCAACATGCTTCTTTGATGTTAAATGGACCACATTTTACCTGAGCTCATCTAGATTTCAAACTTCCATCCTCAAGCAATTTGGACTAAGCCAAACTTAAGGCTTAGGAGAATAAGATTGGCATAGCTCAAGCTGATTTTGGAAATTTCCTTCCAAATGAGGTTGAGCTTGAACACTTCGATTTGTACTCTGTGAAGCACAATATTTGTCTATCTCTGTTAATGCACGGACACCCTTGCAATGTAGACTGTTGTAAAGGTCTCCATTACTCATAGCCAGTAACTGGACTGAACTTAAATTGTCAAAGGCTTCCATAGTTACTGGAAACTATAATGATTAGAGTTTTGCAGATCTTGGAGGCTCTACTACCAAAGGATATGATTGTCCCATCAGCTTTTGAAACTGTTGGGCACATTGCACACCTAAACCTGAGAGATGAGCATATGCCATTCAAGCGGCTTATAGCAAAGGTGTTGTAATCAACAAAACTTTCTTTTTTGTCATCTTCTTAAAATACTGCTGAGTTAAGAAAGAAACTATGGAAGGTTTTTTAACACATACTCTATTACAGGTAGTTCTGGATAAAAATAAGCCAAAGATACAGACTGTTGTAAACAAGACTGATGCCATACACAATGACTACAGAACAATGCAGCTGGAGTTTTTAGCTGGAAATCACTCTCTTGTGACCACGGTTGTTGAGAGTGGATTGCGATTTCACGTTGATCTAGCAACAGTGTGTGTTTTCTTTCTACACAATTTAATTGAGAAACAAACTAAATTATTGGATGTGTATTCTTCTCTAGTTTTTTTCTTGTGGTTACTATTTGGTAAAGCATTTATCCACCATATATGCAGTTGAAAAGTCTGCTTTCCAGCATAATAGTATCTCGTTTTGAAGTATGAGCTGGACTGACAAAGCAGGAAAGGAATGGTACAAAAGCCTCAAGAACTCAATATTTTGCATTCTTTATGCAGGTACTGGAACTCAAGACTTGCAACTGAAAGACAAAGGCTGCTGAATGTCTTTACACCAAATGATGTTGTTTGTATGCTTGTGTCTTCCCTCACTCTAGTTCATGCTACTTCAGAAGCTTAATGTCATGTATCCGCTTAGCGTTGTGAGGCTATGGATTGTCATTGACCATTAGAGTTAAAGTTAGGTGGGGTGGAAGAAGTGATACTCTGTTACAAAATTTTGTAGGGGGAGGGGAAGGGGCATTGGCAGAAAGAAAGAGGGAGGGAGGGAATTTCAAATGTATAGCATCTGTCATACAATAATCCATTGTGGTGTTTATTTCATTTCTGCTTTGAAGTGCATTTTATTTTCAATGTGGTGCTCTGTGTGTTTGTTTCTCATCCATCTATTTCTGCTAAGCTATGTGTTTATTTATCATCCCTCTTGGTGGTTTTACTTTGATTAATTGTGATAGTAACTTATGTTTCTTGTGAAGAACTGTGTATTATACTTTTATCTCCATGTTTTTTCTGTGAATTTCATATGATATCAGTGTCAATATGCTAATTTCTGTTGATCATAATTGTTTGCAACTGAAAGGTGATGTTTTTTCTGGGGTGGGTCCAATAGCAATATCTGCTGCCAAGGTAGTGAAGCGTGTATATGCCAATGATTTGAACCCACATGCTGTTGATTATCTGGAGAGAAATAGTGTTCTCAACAAGCTGGAAAGGAAGATCAAGGTATGGTTGAATTGAGACTTGCGACGAAACTTTGTCAGTTGTCTCATATTCTTTTTGCAGGGGAATCTTTTCTTAAATATTTTATTCTGTGGAGGAAGGATTATCATGAAATTAGCCGGACATAATTTCATTAAAGTACAAACTAAGTAAATTTTGTCTATATCTTTCTTCCTGAGGATTTGTGATATTATTTTCTAGGTTTTTAATATGGATGGGAGGAGGTTCATTGATGCTATGTTTAAAAATGAGAAAGCTCATTCCATTACACAGGTGGTCATGAATCTGCCAAACAATGCAGTGGAATATCTAGGTATGTTGTATGTATTCAGTCTATCTTCCTTGCAAGGAGAATCAAATTGTAGAGTTGCCCATCTAATTTTGTCATTTTCATGCCATTATATCATATGCTCTCAGTTTTCCGGTAGTATTTTATATACCTCAACAAAATAAAAAGGCATTAGTTTCTTCTGTTTATGGTCTTGATTTCATAATGTGAGTGGTCATTTGATAAATTTCTGTCTGGTCTAGGAAGCTCAGTTTCAGAATTTATCCCGATCAATATGAGAATTATCACATTTGGGCAAATAGGTTAGGGATTGCCAGTAATTCAATTGGTTTAAGCGCTTTCCTTGGTACAAAAATTGCTGTTTGAATGTCTTGAATAACTGTGAGAGAGATTTGATGACCCGGATGTATGCTTTCAATCAGGCTGTAATGTTCTATGTAGATGGCGTTGAATTTGAGGATTTGTTGGTCTCTCTTCCTAACATGTTTTCCCCTATTTTAAAGATGATTTTAGGGGGATATGGGCAGATAGACCCAAGACTGGAGAATTCAACCTACCATTGATCCATCTTTACGGATTCTCCAAAGCTGAGGATCCAGAATTTGACTTTCACAAGGTTTTTGGCCTCATCCAGAATCTTTTAGTCTGAATGCTGGACTTCCTTTTGTGTGTGTGTGTGTGTGTTTATATAATTCATCAGTCTCTGATCCTTTCATTTTGTTCCTTGAAAAATGTGAATGCAGAGGATAAGAATCGCTTTGAGAGAGGTCGCTGTTGATGTACAAATGCGTAGGGTACGCCTTGTTGCCCCAGGGAAATGGATGTTATATGCATCATTCAGACTTCCACTGAGTGTAGCCTACGCAAGTATGCAGTAAGGAAATAAAAAAACACAACCAAAATTGCTTTACTGCTGTCAATGTGGGCAAGGGAAACCAAGAAATTCGGATCAAAATCTGCCTTTTAGTTTTAATTTGTGGGTTCCATCTGGGGATGCCCCCTCTTGTTGGCAGACAACTTGTATTTTTGCAACCGGAACTTTGTTTTGTAGTTTTTTTTTTTTCTTTTTTTTTCTTGAATTAGTGGTTATTAAAACATTATAAAGTTGATGGTTTCACCGAGAATTTGATCGTTGGGTCGTGCTAATTCCATACGAATCAGTACTGAGAAGCAGGTTCCCATCACTTCAGCAATGGCACCAAAAATGAAATATATGGTTCCTGACTCTACGCGTCTTCTGTTTTTTTTTTTTTTTTGTCTAATTTCTCTTTAGGAACTATTAACAGATGACAGCGATCAAACTCGCCAAACTGTACATCAATGCTAAAGAATACCGCATGCTGGATGCACGGATATGTATTATGTCAATAGACTCTTAGTTCTAATATTAAGAGTATATCTATATATCGTAGTCGCCCCATCCCCAAGGGAAAGAGACTAACTTCGATATCATCGCGTTGGGATTTATTTCATGAGGTCTACTGTAGTAATATGTAGAAAAATTATAATTATTATGTTTTGTTACAAAATCAAGTATAAGTTGTTTATTCGTTTCAAAGTCAATTTGACATGAATTTGAAAACATATTAAAGAGAATAATATTACTTTAAATAGATTTAACCTATCAGAATTTGCAAGCATAGAAAATAAAGCAGGAAACATCTTAACTTTATTTATAAAATTTAGAGAGAAGCTTACAGAAGTTTGTTTGGGAGATCCATCTGCAAGAATAGCACACGACTTTTACCGGATGTCTCATTGGCTTTCTCAAAGTTTAGATCCTCTCTCCCCGACTCTCCCTCTCTGTTAGAAAGGTCTATATAGATGCACATTTTAGAGTTCAAAATTTTTGAAATTTGAAGAAAGTAAGTGCTTACATCATTAATTCGATAATTATAAGGTCATTGCTTACATAGTATTACATTACTAGATTTGGATCACATTTTTAAAAATCACATGATATGTTAATTATAAAGTTGTTTGATTAAGTTAAATTTATAATTAAGATCTTTATCATTAAATGTAAATCAGGTTTGATTTTTTATCTCATCATCATCAGAAATTTGTAATTCAGCTTTTTCTTATATTCCTCTAGAGCTCTTGCCTTTTGCTATGAAGAAAGTGGATTGATTTTTTGCGACATTTTCAAAATGTATTTTTCCTTGAATTTTGTTGATACAATTAATAACAACATCCAAACAAGCTTCTGATTCAGGTTCAGAAGATTATTATTTTATACTTATTTGCCTTACCAACGCAAAGGGGGCGAGAAGAAGCTAGGTTATTTGTTTCAATTGAATAATTCCAACTTAAGTATTTTAATGGCAAAAGAGAATAAACAGTTTGAAGGAAAGTTTGCTCATCTATTACTAAATGAACAAAAAGCAAATCCCTCTTTTACTAGCTTAGGAAAGTTCTGTTTGCTTAATCCACAATTTCTTCCCCAATTACGAAACTACTTAGGAAAGTTTATGGAGAAGTCATAATTAAAATGTATAAACCATGAGTGATTTCGATTCCTAAAGTATAAGACATTTATCCAAGCAATAATCTAATTATAAAAGTTATAAGGTAAAGTTATGAATTTTAGAGTAAACTCTTTGTAATAATAAGATATGATTAAATGTTCTTAAATATAGACTATTATTATTCATTCCTTTAAGATCAAGATTTTAAGTATTTTTAACTTGGAGAAAATCATGCAAGTGGGATCTTTTTAATCTCATGTATGAATAATTTTAGTTCTTTTTTTATTTTTATTTTCAGGTAAAATATGAAAATTTTAAGAAACACTAAGTACAATATGCTGAAAATCTAAGAGTGAGATGTCTAAACGCTAGAATAAATTTACATTTGGGTCACTAAATTTTTAATTTCTCACATATGAATTAGAAATTTAAAAATTATTTATTTAAGAGAAAAATCATTACTAAATATCTATTAATAAACAACTAATATTAGTTTTTAAGTGGTACTGTAACATCTACATGCAATCTTACCTTGCTAAACATGAAACTATATTAGAATCAATAGACATCTTTGTCACAGGAGAAAAAAATGTTAGCGCCTCCTAATCACACACGCATAAATTGATACTTGTTTCTGTATATGATACTATTTAGACCATAGATATAGACTTGTATAAACCAATGATCCAGATGCCTCCACGTTGTCATTCTTTATCCATATGATTTACCCAGCATTATCTTCTGTCAATTTAAAGGTCACAGTCCTACATTGAAATGGTGGCTACAACAATGAAAAGAGAAATGATGGGAGATAACAGTCGGGGTTCATTTGCATAGACGTTGCCATTGCAGAAAATCTAAATTACTGCTTTACACCTCTCACATTAGTAGGAATTCGGAACATCAATTTGTTTGATGCAGGATCATGGTAAAAGTCATAACACATAATAATATTCGTTGGTAATCTTGCTTTTTTTTTATTTTTTTCAATCCTTTTGAAGACGATGAGGATGGAGATTTGTTTCAAAACTCTGCAAATAATTGCATGCATGAATGCAATTTACAAGATAGAGATTGTAATGGGTGTGGATTCTTTCAGTGGCTGAAAGTTTATATACTACCCTTGCGGGGCATTACCTTGCCGAGTTAGGATTTCACACACAAAGAGGAAACTATGTCGTCAGTTTCATACCTGCCTGAATTTAGTAATTATCGTTCAATCTTTTAGCAACAATTTTAAAATATTTGTGATTAAACCTTAAATTATAGACAATTACCATTGAAAAAATCACAGAGCTCAAACAATGTATGCAAGTTTTTTGTTTTTCTTTTTTTTTTTTTGTCAGTTGATTGTTTGAATGTTGCCGAAGACAATGAAGAAGTTTCGAATTCAAGTGGTATGGTCAATCACATTACCCGGCTGCAATAAGACAGTATTGATATTAGTGGTGATATTGCATCCATTGAATGGGATCATGCAAGGGCATTGAAGCAGCTTGTATCCCACATTTGGGCTAGGGGAATATGCTGTAAGAGACAATAACTCATTTGGTATTTATATAGTTAAGCTTTGTATTCAATTTGTCTTCTTATTTGAATTCACATCTCAATCAAGATGTAATATGAGTTACTTCAGTAACTTAGGAGGAAGTGAGGTGAATTTATCTTAAGAGTTGATGCCTGTTCAATGGAAATATTGTTGCTACTCGTTTGAACCATTTAGTTGCATAATGATTTTTAATGTAACAACTAACATATATAAGATTCCTAACCAAAAAAATGATTTAATAGAATGTTCATAAGTTCATGTTTGATATTCTTAATCAAGGGTCTTCTATAAAACTCTTAGGCAATTTTGGTACAAACAGATGGGGATTTTCATGAAATTACACTATATGGTAAAATTATTTGCTTTCTCATAAAAAGATTGATAATTTAGTTATCATTTCCCAAAGTAAAATTGCCATATATTATAAATATTGTATTGGATTAATGCGAATGACGTTAGTAGCCAATGTTTAACAACTTTTAATTTTAGTATTAAGTTTACTACAGTACAGAAGAGAAAGCAGATGTCATATTTGACCAAAGAGCACATAAAAGCCATGAAATATACTAGGAGGAGTTGCCCAAACAAACAACCACACATTCTTGGGCCACAGAAGCTAAGGTATGGGCATGTTAGAGCTATCTGACAACAATAGCAAGTCTACCCTAATGGCTTAACATCCTTAAGCATTTGTGGGGCATTAGTAGTGTCTTGGGTTTGTGAAGATTCATTTGGATTTGTCTTCACCGAGTTTGGCAATAAAGTTGAAGCCTTCACTCATACACTAGGGGTAGCAACACTTGTTCCTTAACCCAGTCAACCCCTCACTTATTCTTGAATATGTAGGCATTCCAGAGCTTGCTTCATTATGCGTGGTTGGCAAGTGTGGAATCATCTCGACCAATACGTGCCTATGTCCTTCATTAGCCCAATAATCAAGGTCCGTATCTCATCTCTCAATTATAGAACCACATCCATCATTGTAAGGTGCATGGCATAGGGCATATTAGGCGCCAATACCCAATCATTCAACAAATCGAAGTCTTGCATCTACTGGGACATTCTTGTATGTAAATGATCATGTTAACATTGTAATTAGTATAACCTAGCATAATTATTATCAAACATATAAAAAAACGTAGAAATAACAAAAAAAAGTGTGTATTTGTATAAAATCGAGCTATTAAACAAAACATCCGATACAAATTAAAGTCCTAGCTTGTGTTAAGCGTTGCAACATGCTTAGACATTTTGTTACATGGAAAGCTATGGGCAAGAAGGGAAGATAATTGGATACCTCAGTTGTTTTGTAAAATCTCTTTTTATAGGCAATGATCCACCTTAATTAAAAATCTTTATCCATGTCATTTCATCAAAAGTTGTGTTGCATCAATATGTAATTGATCCCTCTATTTTCTAAATTATATTCTAATGGCAATGGTCACATTGCAACCGGTTTCGTAATTTGCTTTATGAAGTCCCATCAAACTAACTTCATTTGTATTAAACATATTACAAACTTCAGCAAAAATAAACATCTTTATTATGCCAAACATAATAGGGCCAGGAGCTACCCACTAAATCGTACACTTTGCAACATTGTAATATCTTGTATTAGTCCTTTGAAAGACTTAATGTAAGAATATAGCATCGCAGGTCAAAGGCATGAAAGTGCTGGAATGCGTATTATTCTTGCCCATTATCTTTTATGGGGTACAACTTTAGGTCTTGCAAAAATACTCACGAAAATGGTCCAAACACTAATGTCTTCTTTAGCTTTGCATCTAAATTTTCTACGACACTTGCTAGGCCCTCCTTACAACTCTTCAGACATTTAGAAAATAGTGGTTCTTTCACAAAAGCTTTGAGAAACATCCAAAAGAATCATATGTCAAACATTATACTTGTTACATAAGAAAAAATATGGCAAAGGAAAGTGTTCCGCATCCAAAATGCACAACAAATAAATAAACTTAGAACAACACCTCTTCACTCGTCTTTTAATCCGTATTCTCCTAAAGGGTTTTCTTCAAATTCTATGCATCGCAAAGTCTAACAAAGCATATCATGCCAACCATGCTATATGCCATATTGTATAAAAATTTTCAACGTATCAGCATTTATTACCTAAATTCTAATTTCCAGGCTATACATACATAAAATTAATTACCATAAGGAGGTATGATTAATGAAAGGAATAGTAAATAAGCTTTCCAGTAGAAACAAATAGCCATCTTGAAAATGTGCCCTACATTCCCTCTTCCATGGTTTGTGATTTTCAAGGAAAATATTTATTTCGATTTGCTAAAAAAGGAGAACTACATTAGACCAAAATCATTGAATACATACACCAAAAAGAGAAGATGGAATATGGGTTTGTATGTCTCATCAATCAAGAATAACTTAAATTAACATAAAAAAAAAACCTCACACAACATATATATAAAATATTTTTAAGATTGTTGAAAATTGATCAACAAAAATTATATAATATTACAACAAATATAAATTAAGACAAAAAGATATTGTATTTAAAGTATATTATGTACTATTATTAAAAATAATTTTTGTCTATGTAGACAAATTGTAGTGAGTATCCTTTTAAGATACAACAAACTTTTTTATTAGTGTGTACTTCACATGGTGAGATGATAGAAACAACTTAGTCTTTTGATTAACTTAGTAGTAAGTAATAGATTATTGAGAGTACTGTATTCCATAAGGAAAAAAGACTTTTTATCATGATCTTAACTTAATAACTCGTAAAGTGTATAATATAAAGTATAAATTATAACAATAATAAATGATTAATGTTATTATGATATATAATAACTAGTAAAAAATACATAATAGCTAGATTCTTATTTAATATGTAAATCAAGTCTCTTAAAAATATATTAATTTCTAAGAAACCGTTCACTTGCATACTTTAAAAAGTTAGATTTATAACATAGTTGTTGGATACATCATTTGAACAATAATTAATTGTTCTTAGAACATTATATCCATCTACACTTTATTCATAGGGTTATGAATTATGAGAATGGCATATTGGGCACTAGTCAACTATTGGGACAATGTTTGATTTATTTATTTTGATTAGAGATTAATGTTTAGATCCATATAAAATTAGATATAATTTAGACATTGTAACTTGATATTGATTGAAGGGTGAACCTTGATGTAATGCTAAAGGCACTTAGTTGTGACTTTGGAGGTCATGGGTTTCAGCTATGGAAACATTATCTTTGTGAAAAATGAGACTAAGATTGCATACATCTAACCTTTCTCCAAACTTTAAATGTAAGCGTAGAATGATCCTTTCAACTTTTTTATATGAAAAGAGAACAAATGTAGCCCAATGTGGTAGTTTATTTGTGGCAAGGGAATTTATAAAATTGGGGTTAGCATTGGAAAATCTCATTTAGGAACCAAAAAGAGACTAGAGTGGGAAATATCGAAGAATTGACTAAAAAGCATGACAATGGAGTAGTTTTTGAAGTTAGATAATTCTTAATTAAATAATGTCAATGGTATTTTTTTTATAAACATATAGTATTTTCACCGAATGTTTAATTTTTGAGAGTTTGCAAGGGGCTTTATGTGATTTGATTAAACAACATATATTGTAAAGTCTTTCAAAAAAGAAAGCCTTAGTTTACTAGTGAGGTTATTTTATTATAACTTAAAAGTAATAGGCTACATATATTTAATCGTTCCCTATACCCCCTAAGAGTGAATTCCATGTTCATAATATGACTTTTATTGGCAATGGTAAGATAAAGAAATTGTGGACTTCTCTAGCCTTTATTTCCATTTCTTTTCTATTTTTCCCTTTAAAAGTTGACAACATTAATATTGTTGATAATTCCTATGGGAAGGATCTCCTTTTAGAAGAAGCCATCAATTATTGGGCTATATTAAATCATAGTGCTAAAGTAGTATTTGGTTTTTTATAATGTTAGGAATGCTAAAATAAAAGGGGTCTTATTTTGGAAAGCTATGTTTGAATTAACATTTGAGGTTTTATGCATTATAAGTCAATCTTATGACATAGGTGTATTATGTGGCACACCTCTCTTTTTAAAGCTCTTTTTGGTGTTTCTCATCCAAGCAATTATATAATCTAAAGGATAAGTAAAAAATTATGTTAGATTTCTTAAAAGAGAACTTCATTATTATATATTAATTTTAGATCTTAAAATTAAATAATTCTATATAAATAATATCATAAATAACATACTTGAATTTGCAAAAGTTGAAGTCATTAATGCATATAAAGAGTTTGTTTTAATCTAATAATTAATTTCTCTTCTTTAATCTTTATTGTAATCACATACTTTTAAATAAAGTTTTAGTATGTATTAGGATTAAGAGAACTAGTTATATGTATATATAATAGTATAAGTTAAATTAGATATATTCATCAATGACCAAATCAAATTCAAGATTATAATTTTTAATAATATAATAATTCATTGAATTGTATTGCACTAATTAGGTCATATTATGATTAAGTCTTGAATACAAATATTGTTTAAAAATATTCTATCATTATTAATTAGGAGATTCTAGCATTCTCCTACTTGTCTTGATTAAAATATATTACATTAATTGTTAAGCACAAATGACAATAACAATATCTCATGATTACATCATAATATTATAATATGATAAATTGTTTAGTGTGAATTATGATAGTTATATCCTATTTATTCATATTACTACCTTTTTATATATTATAATACTTATAATCTATTATACAAAACTCATAAGATATGTATAATTTTCTAATAATCCACAATAATGTTTTGTAAAGATTTTCTTATTAATTTTAAAATAATAATGTATATATAATTATAAGATAATAGAAAATATATAATGTATATCAAAAATATAGTAGTGACATTAATGATCCATGTAAATTTTCTCTCTAAGATTTTCATTACAAAAGACAATTTTCACATCTATTTAGAATAATTATGAGTCATACTAAGTTAATAATACTATAATTAAATTCAATATTTTTATGATTGTCAAAAAGAAATTGGATTATTATTGATTCTAATATTAAAATTTTAACTCTTATAAATAAATCACACAATCATTTGAAATAGTTAATTTTTTTTTTAAAATCTTCTTAATCTTATTTATTGTGATTTATTTACATTAACTAGTTATAAGTTAGATCCCTTAGGGAGTGTCTTTTTATTCAAATGTCCTTTAATTTTTAAAACAACATTTAGTATTATAGTGGATAAATAAACTATCATAAGTAAAAAACTATTTATCGTAATTTATTTTATATTCATATTTTGACATTCATTACTTCTAATATAGTTTTATCATGTACATAGGTTATCACTTTTAAGGAATTTTATAAATAGATCTAAACATTGTCCTAATTTATTATATTTTCTATAATATTCACTGCATCTATCAAATCTTACAAATTTCACCTTTCTGTCTAACTACTTTAAACATCCTTTATATATATATCAATAGTATCTAATGATTGAGATTTTCATGAAGTAAATAGATATAATTATAATGTGAAAAATTATTTATAAAAGTAATGAAATATTAAGGGTTATAATGTAGAAAGGTCTATAAGCACCAATATTTATGATTTTAAGAAGTGTTTATTATGACTTCTTTCATGTTCAATTTGGTTTGCTTATATTTGATACAATCCAAACACATTTTGAGATCAACAAAATTTAAATTCAAAAAATCTTATTATTAACTAATCTTATTAATATTTCTTTAGATATATAACTTAAACATTAATACCATAAATAAGTAAAATTTTTATTTATTGAGTTACACTTAATTCTAATATTATGATGTATATTAGATAAGGATTCTAAAAATATTATCATGTTTTAATCTATATAAACTATTAGTAAAAGTATATGAACCAATTGTTTATTATTATGTAAACTCTCTTAAATTAAGGAATGGTTCAATTCTTTAGGTCATGTTGTATTATATATATATACTTAAAAGAGCTCGACAATAAATGTAAGAGCCAAATAATGAATAGTTATAAGTTCTCATTAATTTTCTTTCAATTGAAAAACCAATCATAAATCTAGTATATATGTTATTTATTATATGCAGGAAATATTCAATTTTCAAAACTCATACTTTAATACCACTTGGTTGATTTTTTAAATAAGAATATCAATAATAAGTACTAATTTCAAATCTTAAAATTAAATAATTTTATATAAATAATATCATAAATAACATAATTGAATTTATAAAAGTTGAACCAATTGATATATTTAGAAAGTTCATGTTAATCTAATAATCAGTTTTTTTCTTCTAACTTGTACTATAATTATGCACTTATAAATGAAATTTTCTTATATGTTATGAAGATATATATAAATTAAAGATGTTCATTAATATTCAAATTAAAATTACAATTATGTATAAAACTATTTTTCACCAATCATATCACATTATAATTGAGTACTTAATTAAAATATTATTCAAAAATATTTTAATATTATTAATTAAAAAATTCTAACAAATTAGTCCTAAACTTTTTCAATTTTTGCAATGTAATTCCATACCTTTGAATTTTTTTTCTTTCAATCCTTAACATTTTTATTTTATTTTAATTCAAGATAATTTTAAATAAAAAATAGTAAACTTGTTAACTCTATTATACATTAACATATAGAATTAAAAAGAAAATCCAAAAGTTTAGGACTTAATTAAAAAATTTCTAAAAATTTAAATATGCCAAATGTATGTATTATTATTAATTTATATGTATTTCATATGGTTAACATAAAGAGTTAATGATTTGATAATTTTTTTGTCAAAAATTATATTAAATTGAAACAAAATACAAATATTTTGAATTAACATAAAAAAATTTTAAAGTAAAGAGCTACATAAAAACATTTAAAAAGTTTAAAACCAATTTGATATTTATCCTATAATTTAATATAAGATATTTCAATTACCTACTCTACATTCTAATATTTATGTGTTTTAATATAATTTATTTTAGTCATAACTTATGAAGAAGATAGGTGGCACCACAACTTTTTGAATTGAGCAACTCTTAATTGAATTAGGATAGCTTTGACCAACCTATAAATTGGATTGAGAACACTAGCTCATGGCCCAATTTTGCATGGATATTTGCAAATAAGTCCATTATGGAAAGTTTAAGATGTCTATTTTAATTCTTATGAAGGCCCCAAATTCATCCAGTAATATTTAGAATATGAAATTATCAATATACTTTCTAGTTGTCAAATTTGCTCAAAATTGCATCTTAAAGCTTCCAAATTGCTCTAAACCATTCAACCTTCTCCTAAAACATGAAATCAACTCTAATAAATACATTTAGGAAGAAAATATACTAAAAAGGTTAAATATAGGAGAATAAATATCATGCAAATAACATACTTATTAGTTACTATAAGAAAATCTTATCAAATTAATAATTCCTTTATTTGATCAGATTCAATGAATCCAAAGTGGAAAATTTCTAAAGACATGGTTGTTGTAATAAATATAATATTTGGTTTAGGCACAAAACTTTATTGCAAGATTATTTTGTGTAAAAAGAATCCTTGCATCAAAATGAGAAACCTAGTTAGTAAGAAAAGAATGAAGCAATGATCTCATTCATCAGGAACTAAACCATTCAAAAACCATAAGAAAAGTTGTTTAAGATTAATTAATCATTTATTTAATGGAAGTTAGTGGATTAAGAGTGTCAAGGTTGTAAGAATGTACTTGTTGTAGTGAATATAATGTTTGGCATAGACATAAAAGTTAATTTCATGATCATTTTGTATGAATGAATCCTAACAGCAAAAGGAGAAACCTTGTTAACAAGAAAAAATGTGAGTCTCATCCCTCATGAATTGAATCATTCAATAACTATAAGAAAAACTTATAAAGATCAATGACTCCTTTGCCTGGAATTCAATGGATTTTGAATGTAAAAGTTATATGGATAAGGTAGTTATAGTGAACAAAATGTTTGGTATAAGTACAAAAGTTTATTTTAGGTTCATTTTGTGTGAAAAAATCCTTCCATCAAAAGGAGTAACCTAGTTAGCAAGAAAAGAAATGACAATATCATCCTTTTGGAATTGAAGCATTTAATAAATGTAAGGAAAGCTAATCATAATCAATGATTCCTTTGCTTGATGGAATTTAGTGGATTTAAGGGGTAAAAGGTATAAGGATGTGCTTGTTGCAATAAATATAATATTTTATATAGATACAAAAGTTAATTTCATGATAACTTTTATGTGAGTGAGTTCATGCAATAAAGGGTAAAACCTTGTTAGTAGAGATGAAGTGATGATAGTATCATTTTTCAAGAACAAAACCTTTTAATACTTGTAAGAAAAACTATTCACAATCTATAACTCTTTTGTTTGATGGAATTTAGTAGATTCAAAGTGTTAAAGTTGTAAGCATGAGTATGTTACAATAAATATAATGTTTGGCATAGACATAATAGTTGATTTCATGATCATTTTGTATGAATGAATCCTTGCAATGAAAAGAGGTGCCTAGTGTTAATAAAGACTATAAACACATATTTGTTTTAATGAATATAATATTTGGTGTAAGTACAAAAGCTTATTCAAGATCATTTTGTGTGAAAGAATCCTTGCATCAAAAGGAGAAACCTTGTTAGCAAGAAAAGAAATGATAGTCTCATCTTTAGGAATTAGATCACTTAATGAAGGTAGGAAAAACTAATCAAAATGAATGACTCCTTTGTTTAATGGAATTCAATAGATTCAAAGTGTGAAAGGTGTAAGGACATGCTTGTTACAATGAATATAATATTTTGTGTGAGTCTAAAAGTTAAAGTTATGATCATTTTATGTGAAAAAATCCTTATATCAAAATAAAAAGCCTTATTAGCAAGAAAAGAAATGATAGTTGCATCCTTCAAGAATTGAGCCATTTAATAATTGTAAGAAAAGCTATCTTGGCAACACAGAAGATTAAGCAAAGATATATTAACTAATCATATATTAACCATTTATATATAGAGACATTTCACAAGCATATATTATAAACTTATAACAAGAAAGAAAATTTAAAGAAAATAACTTACAAAAATAAAGCTTTCATTCCATTGTGAAGGTTGTTACAAGCTTAGATGTTAAGAGAGTTTAGAGAAGAAAGTTACAAGTAAGAAAAAAAAAATTAAGGGAAATCCAATTCTCCTTTGCCTCTCTTTATCCCTCCTATTTAGACAAGAAAAAAGCCAGCCTTAATTGTCAAAGGAATCATCTTTATAAATGAACCCAAAGAGCCACCACCCAAGCCTACCTTATTAACACTAGAAGAATTACTTAAGACTTTAATGGAGTTTGTGTTTAAAGAAAGATTATTGGACATGATGGCCTCCTTACTCTAACCAAATTCAAATATCTAGATAAGTCATGATGAAAGTAATAAAAGACTGATAATGATGACATAATGCAAGATTTTTAAGGCCTTTATGAACTATAAATGACAAAATTACTTTCAATGGAAGGCAGCCAAAGTGCTCGATAGCTAGCTGTTATTAAAGCTATTTTCTTAAAGTAAGGAATCTAGGGAAAAGCTACTTTTAGAAAAGTAATTGGTAGGTTAAGATTGGCCTTTTTCTTGTATAAATAGGAGGGATGAAAGAGTAAAAGGAGAATTGGATTTCCCTTAGTTTATTTTCTTACTTGTAACTTTCTTCTTTAAACCCTTTTAACATCTAAGCTTGTAACGACCTTCATAATGGAATGAAAGTTTTATTTTTGTAAGTTATTTTCTTTAAATTTTCTTCCTTGTTATAAGTTTATAGTATATACTTGTGAAATGTCCTTATGCATAAAATATTAATATATGATTGGTTAATATATTTGCTTATCTCTTCTTGATCTTATGTGCTTCTTTAGCCTATCTTGGTAGTATATATGTTATCCTCAAATAAGTCAAACTTTTCTCACCAATGGATATTAATCTTTTTGGTTAGCCATGGTACGTGTTCAATATCTACATCCAAAACATTAACTTGTTTTGTCATAATAGTATAATCCCATTTAATAATTCATAAGACATGATACTAATAGGCAAACATTAACAAGGGATCTTTGATCTCATCTCTTTTTTTTTTTTTTCCACAAAGCTATTTGTTAATTGTTTTTGATTTGTGAGGAAGAGTTAGATGATGTAATCCTCACTTGAAAAACTAGTCTTTAAACTAATTTGAAAATTTCTTTGGATTATTCAAAGGATAAATTTGAATAAACCAACTAAATTTATTTTTTCTATATAATAAGGCTCTTTCCTATGGTTTGATATAATTGAAGGATTTAATCTTTCACCATTCTTTGAGATTATTGTAGTTAAAGAGGTCATTCTGCCAATCTTCTGGATAAAGAATTTTCTTTATCTTAAATTTTGCATAAGCTTAATCTTTAAAGCTATAGGTGGAGCCAAATCCTCTTTTAGTGGGTTTAACAACTACTGAGCTTATTTCATGTAATATCTGTTAATAATATAAGTAATTCTTCATACTATTATGAGTATATGTATCATCTTTAAAATAAAATCTAGCAATCTTATAAGGTCAAAGATAAGTATAATTATTTTCAATAGCACATAAAAAATCAATGTATTTTGCAATTAAATGATATATTATAGATTTATTCAAAGCTCATTTATAAGCATCATTGTGAAATTTATTAACTTCTTTATTGTTTTTAACTTGAAGGATTCTTTGCCAATGAAGTAACCAACTTGGTCAGGATTGAGGTTCTCGTATGAGACGCCTTCTACTCATTAAGAAGTTCCCAACAAAAATTCATAAGTTATGAAATCTAGCAAAGAATTAGAGGTTCCTTTAATAAACTTGATAACAATATAAAAAATAGTTAAGATTCCTTCCTTACAATTTGGTAAAGATTTATTTTGAAGTAATATTCAAAAAATCTTTATTAAGGTCATCTTTTATTACCTTACAATTTATTCTTAATAAAAAATTTTGGTTTAACAAATCACTTTCAAATTTTTGAATACATAGTATGATAGTTAAGATTTATTTTCTTATAGTAGAGTATTTAACTCTAACTTCTCTCTAACTATTAAATTGAAGTGAACCAGTTGTTCTTTAGACTTAATCCTTTGCTTAAGGATTCCCCTTTAACCCTTATTTGATGCATTTGTTTCAATTATTTTAAATGCATTAGGATGTGGAATAACTAAACATGACAATTCTTTGGTCTCAATTTTATTTTTGTAACTACCTTTGCATGTTCTTCTATGGTAGATTTTTTTTGCAACCTTTCAAATAATAACTTCACATTATAAGCTAGGCCTTCATAGAATTTTGAAACACAGTTTGGATTTGCCAAGAATTTTTGCAATTATTGTTTGTCCTTTATTTCATCAAGAAATTTAAAGACAAACTTAATTGCTATATCAATAAGAACTATTGTTCCATTTTCAATAAAGTGTCCAAGGAAGTAACTTTGATTTGAAATAACTTCATCTTCCTAGCATATACTACTAAACTTGTTTTTTTTATAGCCTTTAAGAAAATGTTCGAATGTTTAAAATATTTTTCAATAGTATTAGAGAAAACTAATACATCATTAATATAAATAATCATAAATACTAAATAAGTATTGAATATTTTATTCATGATTTTTTGAAACTCAAAAGGGGCATTTTTTAACTTGAACAACATTACATTCCATTCATAATGTCCAAATGGAACTATAAATGTTGTCTTATATTTATCTTTTTTGTGAATCTAGATTTACCAATAATTAGGTTTCATATCAAAATTTGAATATATTTGAGCTTTATAAAACCTATTGAGCAAATATTCCTTAGTAGGTATAAAATGCCTAATTCATCATAATGCCTTTATTTAAAGGTTTGTAATTGACAAATAATCTTGGACTGCCACTTTCTAATTCAATAGCATTTTTTAGATAGAAAGTTGGATAACTTTAGGGGCTATTACTTTTTCTAATAAGCCCTTTCATTAAAAAATCACTAATTTCATTTTTATAGATCTCTAAGTGCTTTAGACCTATGGCAATAGGCTTGACTTTTATTAGCATTTAACTCTCATTAAAAGTTTGTTCATAAGGTAACTTTACTACATGTTCTTTTCTATTCCAAAAAGCTATAAGGAGTTTAGAGCAAACTATTGCTTTTAACTTCACCTTTATTTCTTATATCTTAGTTTGAATAATAAGAGTATTTATTTTTTCTTCTAAATTTTTATTTCTAACCTCAGACTATAAAGATCGAATAAATCCTTCTTTTCTTTTAACACTTCTTTAAAGTGTATTTATCTTCTTGTATTAAGGAGTGAATACAAATTTAAAATTAATAAGTTTTCCATTTATTTCACAAAAAATCTCTTAATCACTAATTTCCTTAATAGGATATAGTATATGTAAAAAGGGATTTCCTAAGATGAACCTTACGAAAGGTTTTTTAACCAACACAAAAGGAATTTCAATGCAAATTCCTTCATTGCTTATAGCAGCTTGTAATAGCTTTTGTATGATAACAAATTTACTCTCATCAATTGTATTTAATACTTTAGTATTTTAAAGGTACTATTCATTCATTAATACAATTTATGTTTGCCACTTGAATCAAGGTAATAGTAAAAAAGATATATTCTTTGTTGATTATAACAATAATCTAAGTATGCCATTTATAGGTAATAACCTTACTATTGAGATTAACATATTGAAGAACACTTAAAATTTTCATTTAAAGGGGTATATGGATCCTTAACTTTATTAGATATTATTTTTAAAACTAACACTCTTTCTTTTAATTCTTTTAATTCAGTTTGTAACTAATTTATTTCACCTTTAAGCTTACTTAGTGAAGGATCTTTAATTCTAGTATTTAAACTAGAATGATTATTTCTAATTTTTTGAAGAACAGTTTTTAAACTGTAATTTTTTTTTGTGGTTCTTTGATCTTAGACTTGTTTTGAGCCAAGTAAAGATAATTCTCTAATTGTTCTTTTTTTTTCTTTTTTTTTGGATTTATAATTTTATCAATAAGATCTAGAATTAAATTATCTTCTTTAGTAAGGACTAATAAGTTATTACTCTTACATATTGCTTGATAATAGTTGCATTGCCCATGACAACTATTACTTAAATTACTTTCAAAGGTATTTTTTTCTTCTAAAAGATCTATTTCCAAATTTGATTATTTAAATGCATTTTTTGACAAGAAAATGTGCATTCATGACCTTTTAAGACCTTTATCCAAGGATAATTCTTGGATCTTTTGCTTTAATTTATGTTTATTGGAATAATGCCTTATTTTTTTTGCATTTATACTATATTACTGTTTCCTTTTTCTTCTACAAATGAAACTTTCTTTTTCCTTTTTGTTTTCTTCTTTCTTATCCTTTGAATAAAAGGGCTTGTTTTGAGCTAAGGGTTTATAACCCTTCTTTTTAAGGTTTATAGGATAGTTCTTAGATTATTAACCCATCCATTCATAAAAATCTCACAAAACTCTTTTATCTTGAGTTTTCTATTTTTACAATTGTCTATACAACTTAATCTTATTACAGAATGTAACTCTTTCAGCTACAACTTTGGTAAGTAAATTCTCTATATGTGTAGTTAGAGTAATCAATAACTACAATATGATAGGATTTTAAGTTATTTTTTACTCATTCAACACATAAGGTAGGTAACCCGAATAAAAATTTTTCTTTTCATAGGATACTTTAATTATCTTCCTTAGTAAAGAAGTTAGAGAAAAAGATATCTTTGTATTATCTAAAATGAGACATGTTTGCGCATTTCAAATTTATGAGTAGCTTATAGATCTTATCTATTAATAAGGTAGTAGTACCAATGAAATGATTGGTAATGATATTTATCAATGTATTAACACTATTAGAGAGTTGGAGCCCTTACTATGTATTTATGGCAGAAAATATTTGAGTTTTAGTTTCTTTTGACTGATAGAAATCCCACTAGCCTTTAAGCTGTCTTATAAATCTACTAGTTATAAATTTTGCTATGTATGAGTTTGAATTATCCTTTGATTTGGCAGTAATAGTAAACATCATCATATAATGTAATCAAATAAGAATTTGATGTTTGGACATTCCACCAAGATTTTATTCTATGATACTACTATCATCATATTGAATACAATTATACTCAGGTTCTTCTTTTAATAAGGGGTTGATTGGAATTGGCCTAAAATAATATAATTTTGTAAGATTTATTAAAAGTTATTTTATTGATAGTCATGGTTTTCTTCTTATAAGAAGGTGATGGATCACTTTGCATTGGATTTAGTTTCAATAAGAATATTTCTTTTATTTTATCAATATATTATTTAACTTTTGAATTTGTTTTTTTTTTTCAATCTATTCCTCTTTTCTTAGAATAAAGGCCTATTTTTCGTCTAGTCTAAGTTCTTTTTTTAAACCTTTTGGCTATTTTATTTATTAATTTCATTTGTTCAATAATTTTTTCATACATATTATAATATATTTCTTTTGATAATAAGGGTTTAAATAAAACCCTTTCCCTTTTTTTTTTTTCTATTTTAGATTTAACCAGAGGTTTTGGATCTTATAGACTAATTTTTTTAATCTTTTTTTCAACTTTAGAAAATTGATTTCCTATTGATTGAAGGTAAAGATTGATATAATTTCCTTAATAAATTACAACACTAATAGAGGTTTCAACTTTGTATAAAGAGACTATAACCTCATTATCTTCAACTTTCAAACTTGAATTTAAAACATGAGGACAAATGTTATTAACCTTCTTTCCTTTTCTTGTAGTGGATTCTTAATAGGTTTTCTTAAGCACCATACATTCCCTTTAGGCAGAAAAATCTAGGAAAATTCTTTTCTATAATTTATAACTTTTTCCAAATAAGTGAAAATATTAATTGCCCCTATTTCTTTAATGTATTTTTCATGGCACTTACATTAGAGCTCTTGCTCCTTTGGGCTAAAGGTTATCAAAAAAAAATTCTTTTCTTTTTATAGTATTTTTGAGAGAGTAGAATAACTCCCTTATTTTTCTTTTCTTTCACATGGACTACTTCAAGGACATAGAAGTTCATATCTTCATCTTAATCATATCAGATAAAGAAGGAGATTTAGGCCTAGAAGGCTAACTTGATGTTTCTAGTGGTTCATTAATCACTGAAGTAGATGTTGAGGGTAAAAAGGCTCTCTTTTTGTTACAAGGACTCTTTCACACATTAATCTTGAAATTAGCTTTTGTGTTTATGTCAAACATTATATTCATAGCAATAAACACATCTTTACACCTTTGGCCTTCTAAATCCATTGAATTCCATTAAACAAATAATTCTTTGATCTTGATTAAATTTTCTCATAGTAATTAAGTGGTTCAATTCCTAAAAGATGCGACTGTCTCTTTATTTCTTAATAATAAGGCTCTTACATTTGTTACAAGGACTTATTCACATAAAATGATCTTGAAATTAACTTTTGTATTTATACAAAACATTATATCTATTGCAACAAGCACCTCTTTATGCCTTTGGCACATAAAATCAATTACATTTCATCAAATAAAGGAGTGAGTCATTGATTTTAATTAGCTTTTCTTACAACTATTGAGGGGTTCAATTCATAAATAATGTTATTATCTCATCATTTCTTTCTCACAAGCTTGCTCCTTCCATTATAAGGACTAATTTACACAAAATGAACTTCCAATTAACTTTTATGTCTCCACCAAATATTATATTCATTGCAACAACTACGTTGTACACATTTGGTACTTTAAATATATTGAATTCCATCAAAAAAATGAGTGATTAATATTTATTAGCTTTTTCTTACAAGTATTAAATGGTTTAATTCTTAAATAATGAGCTTGTCTCATTATTTCTTGTTGAAAAGGCCTTTTCTTTTATTGCAAAGACTTATTCACACAAAATGATAATGGAATTAACTTTTGTATTTACACAAAAAATTATATTCATTGCAATTGATGTGAACCCCAAAAAGCACAATGAGACCCATAAGCAAACCAAGGAATTGAAAATCCTAAGATAGCTAAATCAGATTCAGTAAGAGTAAAGAAAACCTTGACCTAATGTTCGTTAAGAAAAACATGAACTAAAGTATAAATCAGAATAAGAGTGCCATAAGAATAATCTCAATAAGTTTTAAAGTTCTTGAAAGAACCAAACAAAAGTCTTTTAAATTCATTATAAAAATTTTTTTGTTAACTAGCCTCCTTAAAAAAAGGTTGTATGCCTATATATTGATGAAATTTATAAAGGTGTCAATGCATGAAGGGCTTATGACACATTCTAGAGTTAAAATGATGAAAGAGACACTTAATAAGTTGATTAAAGACATTTGGGCAAGAAAGCTTATTCAAGCTTAAAGGGCAACAAAGTATATCTTAGTGCAAGCCAAGGCTTTATTAATTGTATAAGTATGCTAAATCGGTACTTAAGTGATTATGAAGAGTTAAAGCAACAAAGTAGTAAAATTAGTGAGTTGGATCTATCATAAAGTTTGAAAAACAGAGAACAAGGATTGGATTGGTTATTAACTTAGTTATAGGATTAGTTTGCTACTAGAAGGTTAAATTGGTGCTAGTCATGAGGTAGTTGGTGAACTAGTTTGATGCTAGATGGGTGGCTCTACAAATTTAATTGAATTGATACAAATTCATTTATTGTCAACTTATTTAGCAAGTTTTTCTTATTTATAGGATTAGGATTGTTACTTCAACCTAAAAGAGATAGATTATTAGTCAAAAAAGTAATAAGTTTCACTTTTGGTTCTTCATTGAACTTTGCAAACTTATCAAAATTATTGTCTTGTGGCATTTTAACCCGACTTATTACACTTAAATCCCTTTTTTCTAGAGTTTTGCATTCATATCATTCTATATACCTTAGGTTCATGTTCCTTAGGACATAGGATCTATATTTATACATTAGGTTTGTGTTACTTTGAATATTAGGTCAAGATTTTACTTTTATTAAACCTAATTTAACTTTCTTGGGGTTTTAAATTCCTTGTTTTCCTTGTGGGTTTCATTGTACTCTTTGTAGTTTACATTAGTTGGTATTAGAGCTTTAAGGTTTAAATTAGGTTTATTTATCTAAATTTTAGATTTTCTCTTATTCTTCTTTTTAATTACCTTTTATAACCTTTTGTTCTTTGAATCCACTAATCCTTTGTTTTATCTTTTCTTGTCTTTAAATTCGTGCAAAAAAAAAAAAGAACAAAATAAAGAAACAAACAAAAAAAATCCATTTTGAGGTAATAGCTTAATGATTTGGTCAAATTAGTCACAATAATGATATAGTCCTTTAACTTAACTCTACTTTGTGATCTAATTTCTTGTTCTATCATCCATGTACTTGTTTCCTTTGAGTTGAGTTCCTTAATTTTATTTTTCATGATGTGCCTTTTTTATTTTTTAATTTCTTGTTTTCCATTAGGTTAATTCTTTCTTATTTTATTTTGTGAGTTATTTCGCTTAAGATTGATCTTTTTGATTTATCTTGTTTAGTTCCTTAAAGAGCTAAAAAGGGAAGTTAAGAGTGGTAAAAGGTAAAAGTGTGAGCTTATTATAAGAAAAGCTGCTAAAGAGAGGTAAAAATAAGGGTTGAGTAACAATAATTAAGAGAAACATGTAAAGGAGTGCATGTGAGGTTTTTTCTAATGTTTTCTGGTGCAAGTTAGCAACATAACTTTACAAGACAAGGGAGGGAGTGAAGAAGGCAGGAAGGATGATTCATTCATACTCCAAGCTATATAATAATAGTTTAAGTGCATGAATGTTGTGTTTGCATATGATAGAAGTGTTCATCCTACTATTAGCTCCTCTCCATTTAAAATTATGTATGGTTTAATCATTTAACTTCTTTAGATTTGATGCCTTTACCTATTGATGAGTATGCTACCTTAGATGGTGAATACAAGGTGAAAATGATGAGAAGGTACAATAACAAATTGAGCAATATACACCCCATGTTAAAAAAGGGTGAAAAAAAGTGGTGTTTAAACCTAGTGATTGGGTTTGGGTTCTTATGTGCAAGGAAAGGTTCCTAACTTAGAGGCGTTCAAAGCTATAACTTAGAGGGGATGGTCTATTTCAAGTGGCGGCACAAATTAATGATAATGTTTATAAGTTAGACCTTCCTTGTGAGTACAATGCTAGTGTAACATTTAATGTTATTGATATTTCTCCTTTTGATACACGTGAAGATTCAAGAATAAATCCTTTAAAAAAGAGGGGGAGTGATGAGATTCATGGAAATGCTGATGCATAAAGGACTTGTAATGATCTGTTAAGCATTCAAGAAAAGCCAATGACACATTCCAAAGCTAAAAAGATGAAATAGCCACTTAATAGGTTGATTAAGACATTTGGGCCAAGGAAGCTAATTCAAGCTTAAAGGGCAATAAAGTATATCTTAATATGGGCCAAGGCTTTATTAACTATATAAGTATGCTAAATTGGCCTAAGTTAAGTGATTGCGAAGAGTTAAAGTAACAAAGTAATGGAATTAATGAGTTAGACCTATCATGAAGTCTAAAAAGTAAAGGATAAGGACTAGACTAGTCATAAAACCAATTATAGGACCAATTTGTTGCTAGAAAGTTGGACAAATGCTAGTCATGAGTTGGTAGGTGAACCAATTTGATGTTGGATGTATGGCTCTATGAATCTAACCAAGCTAACCTTGATTTGTTTATTGTTAGCTTATTTAGGAAGTTTTTCTTATTTCTAAGGTTAAGGTTGTTAGTTCAACATCTAAATAGGCTTGTTTTCTTTGTTGAAAAAGGTAGATTATTAATGAAAAAAAAGGGAGAATTTTCTCTTTTGGTTCTTAATGGAACTTTGTGAAGTTATAGAGATTATTGTCCTATGACATTCCAATTAAACTTATCACTCCTAAATCCCTTCCTTCTTGAGTGTGACATTCATATTCTTTTATATACCTTTGGTTTCTGTTCCTTAGAACATTCAGTCTATGTTTATACTTTAGGTTTATGTTCCTTTGACCATTAGGTTAAGGTTTTACTTTTGTTAAACTTATTTTAACTTTCTTGAGGTTTTGAATTCCTTTTTTTCCTTATAGGTTTCATTGTGCTCTTTGGGGTTCACATTATTTGGTATTAAAGTTTTTGGATTAAATCAAGTTTGTTTATCTAAATTTGAGTTTTTCTCTTATTCTTCTTCTTAGCCACCTTTTATAACCTTAATGTTCCTCTAATCCTTTTGTATGAAGGAATCATTCACTCAAAATGATCTTCAAATAAACTTTTATATCTACATAAAATATTATATTCCTTGCAACAAGATGTATATACACCTTTAGTACTTTGAATCCATTGAATTCCTTCAAATGAATGAGTGAATGATCATGATTAGGTTTTCTAATAGGTTCATAATGGTTCAATTCTTGAATAATGAGATTGTCTCTTCATTTCTTACTAACACAACTACACCTTTTGTTGTAAGCATTTGTTCACACAAAATGATATTGAAATTAACATTTATGCTGGCACCAAACATTATATTCATTACAACAAACATGTTTATACAACTTTGGTACTCTAATCCACTAAATTCCTTCAAAACAATGAAGTCATCAATCTTGATTAGCTTTTTATATAGGTATTGAGCAATTCAATTCTTCAATATCATAATTGTCTTTTCATTTTGTTTTTACTAACAATGCTCCTTTTGTTGCAAGGACTCATTCACACAAAATGATATGCAAATAAACTTTCATATCAACACTAAAGGTTATATTCAATGCAACAAACACATCTATACACCTTTAGTACTATGAATCCATTGAATTCCATTAGAAAAATGAGTCATTGATCTTAATTAGCTTTTCTTGGGGGTGATATAAACCCTAAAAAATGTGGTTTAAGGGCCTAACACATATAAGGAATTGAACAAACACTTAAGAAAACCAAATGAGATTTCATTCACAGAAGACTTAGACCCAATGTTTTGGCATAGAAACTTTCTTTTGTTTCTCTCTTTCTTTTGTGTCCTCACTTCCCCTCCTCTCTTTTTGTTTTAATTAACCCTTTATTTTCACTCTTTTTTGTTCACTCATTTTGTATCCTCAATTAATTCTCATAAGCTTGATGAGGTATTAATGGTACAAGAGTGACATGTTTTTCATTCATTATGAAGGAATATTGATTCTTGAAGCCATCACCCATCACTCACCTATCAAACTACCATGGCCATTCTAATAAAATATGACTCATATGCATAGTTACAACATTAAATAAGACTTCATCATGATACCTCCTAATAGAAAATAATATTAGCACTTGGTTTTTTACCTTGACTTCATAACACTCATTCAACCATTGAAGCTTATATGGTCTAAGATGTTTCATAGTAGGTAAATTCAACTTTTCAACCATAACCATTCTAGTTACATTAGTGCAATTAGAACCATCAATGATCATACTACATTCCATATCTTTGGTAAGGCACCTAGTATGAAAGATGTTATCTTGTTCAACCTTATTCTCTTCCTTAACTTACACATTCAATACTTGCCTTATGATGAGAGCTACCTCATCAACTAGATACTCTTCCCCACCACTTTTACCCTTTGATTGCAGTAAATAATTAGCATCTAATTCACTTTTAGTCTCAATGTCACCATTACCTCTTAAGACCATGATATGCTTATTTAGACACTAAGATGCAAAATGACCCCTTTTAAACACCTAAAATATGTAACATTTCTATTTTTACTAGGTTGGGGATCAAAATGACGTGTCTCCTTGTTAGAACCCATGTTCTTTTTCTTTTAGGCAAGATGACTTTGGACTTGTAATTAGCCTTCTTATCTTTTTTACCCCAATTCATCTTCTAAGATGAAGTGGAACCAAAATTTTGTCTAAACCATATAAAACCCTTTCATTTGAGTTGTTTTTCAACTTTCATTATCATGTGCACCATGTCTTTTAATTCCAGTAGTGTTGTAATCAACCAAATTGGCTATGCCTCTATTTAGCCCTTGCAAGAATTATGGAATTGTTGCTTCCTTGTCTTCCTCCACATTGGTTCAAATCATTACAATCTCCATCTCCTTGTGGTAGTCCTTAAAACTCTTAATGCCTTAGGTAAGTCCTTGTAATCATTAAAACAAATCTTTGTAATAATGGTTAGGGATAAACCTCCTCTTCATGATATCCTTCATCTCCTTTTATGTATCAATAGGCCTGCTATGGTTTCTTTGCCCATTCAAAACAAGATGGTCCCATCAAATAATAGCATAATCAGTGAATTTAATGGCAACCAGTTTTACCTTTTTCTTCTTAGAGTAGTTATGGTAAGCAAATGCTAGTTCCACCTTTTTCTCCCACTCTAAATATGCATCAAGGTCACTTTTCACTTAAATTGGGGGAATGTAGTAATTCTCTTGGAAAGGAGTAGTTATGCTTCCTAAGTCATAATTAGAAGCATCATGTCTTTGTGTATCCTTTCTACCACCTCTATTATTGGCAAATTTGATTACTGAGGCTTAATCATCAAAATCAGTATCATTGTCTCCATCATCATCATAGTCATCATTATGATTATGCCTTTCTTGCTATTGTGCATTAGGAACTTCACATGCTTGTCCCCTTTACAAATCAATTATAACTCACCTCTCCATTTGATCTCTCATCTCACCAAGTGTAGCATTCCTGCATTCAAACTATTGTTGCATAAAATGAAGCAAGAACAAATTATCCTTCCTACCTACCTCACTCACTCCCTTATCTTTTGAAGTCATGATACAAATCTGCATTAAAAAAAAAAAAAAGGAATAACCTCACACACACTCCCTTTCGTGTTTTTCTCAATTATTGTCACTCAACCCTTGTGTTTACTTTTTCAATGGCTTTTCATTCAATGAGCTCACGCTTTTGCCTTTAGCACTCTAACTTCCCCTTTAAGCTCTTTAAGAAACTAAATAAACTAAATCAAGAGGACTAATCTTGAAGAAACCAAACTCATAAAATAAAGTAAATGAGAGAGAATTAAATAAATGGAAAATAAGAAGTTAGAAAACCAAAAAGTGACATCAAGGAGAACAAATTTGATAAACTAGACACAAAGAAAACAAGTTAAAGAGTTAAACTTAAAGGACAAACTTGGACCAAAGAACCAAAAAATAGATGGAAAAATTACAGTTGAGCAAAGAGATAGAAAAAAAAGGTCATTATTATGGCTAGTTTGACCAAATCGTTAAGCATCTTCCTCATTCACTCAAAGTTGATGATTTTTTTACTAATTTAATAGCTTACAAAAAACACGATTAAAACACTTAAACATAGCAAACAAAATTGAAAACAATGCTTTTTGATGGTTATATGCTTAATAAACAAACAAAGTAAGAAAGATTGCAAATAGGTAGAATAGCACGTTTGAATGGTAAGAAGTAAATATCAAGGTAGAAAAATCAAAAAATTGATTGATCCAACATGATTTAAAGTCGAGCTTTGATATCAATTAATGTGAACCCCAAAAAATGTGGCTTAGGGATCCAATACATATAAGGAATTGAACATGAACATCAAAAAGCTATATCAAATTTGAATCATACAAGACCTAGACCTAATGTTTAAGAGAACAAGAATCAAAGGTATAAAGAAAGATATGGATGCCGCACTTTAGAATAGAATGGAAATGTGAGTGATAAGTCAAGTTCAAATGCCACAAAATAGTAATCATAATTAGTTCTCAAAGTTTAAAAAAGAATCCAAAGAGGAACTTTGTCACTTTCTAATTCACATAATCATTCGCCTTAATAAGCTTACAAAGAGATGCCTATTTATAGGTCGAAATAACAACCTAAAAATAGAGATAATGATAGACTTATAAAATATAGAAACACTTCTTTTTTATTAGAAAGGAACTAAATCATAGTTAATGAACTCTAATTTAATAGCAACCTCCCCTTTAGGAGTGGATTTTATTACTTAACCATACCCATTAAACACTCCAATCATATTAATAATGGCTTGGTCCTTTTTAAACTTGAATTCATGCCACACAGATGTCCTTAATCAACCCATTTCGTTCTTCCATCTTTTTGTCTTTGGCTCACATAATTAGATCTTTTGTAATGTGCAATGGATCTCTTGAATCTCTTAAAGCCCTCTATGCATCATCTCTAAGCTTTTTATTAGGGGTTAAATTTCTAAATAATGAGTTTGACTACCTTTAGATTTTTTACTATTAAGTGTCCTTCTTTCATTACAAAGTCTCATTAACACAAAATGGTCTTCAAATAAACCGTTATGTTTGTATAAAACATTATATTCATTATAAAAAACATATCTGTATGCCTTTGTTACTTTAAATCTATTTAATTCCATCAAACAAAGGAGTGATTGATCATAACTAGGTTTTTTTACAAGTAATAAATGATTCAATTCTTGAAGGCTCCACCTTTTGTTACAAGTATTCATTCAACCAAATGATCTTGAAATTAACTTTTATGTCTACACTAAACATTATACTTATTGCAACAAGTACATTTGTATACCTTTGGTACTTTAAATCCATTTAATTTCTTCAAACCAAGGTGTCATTAATCTTACTTAGCTTTTCATACAAGTGTTGAGTTGTTGAATTCCTAAATAATTAGAGTGTCTCTTCATTTTTTCTAACAATGCCTTTTCTTTTATTACAAGGACTCATTCACACAAAATGATCTTGAAATTAACTTTTATGTTTAGGCCAAACATTATATTCATTGCATTAAGCACTTCTATCCACCTTTGATATTCTAACTCCATTAAATTCCTTAAACAAAAAAGTCATTGATTTTAATTAGATTTTCATACAAGTATTAAGTTGTTCAATTCTTGGATAATGAGAATGTCTCTTCATTTCTTCCTATCAAGGCTTCTCCTTTTGTTGTAAGGACTCATTTAGACAAAATGCTTTGAAAATTAACTTTGTGTCTACACTAAATGTTATATTCATTGCAACAAGCACATCTATACACCTTTGGTAAATTGAATCCATAGAATTACATTAGAAAAAGGAGTTATATATCTTGATTAGCTTTTCTTACAAGTATTAAAAGGTTCAATTTATAAATAGTAAGATTGTCTCTTCAATTGTTTCTAACAAGGCTCTTATTTTCATTGCAGGGACTTATTTAAACAAAATGATCTTGAAATTAACTTTGTATTTGTTAATAAGTATGTTTTATGCATTATATTTATTCTCCTATATTTAACCTTCTTAGTGTATTTTTATCCTAAATGTACTTATTTGGGTTGATTTTACGTTTTAAGAAAAGACCAGATGAATTGTAGAAATTTGGGAACTTAAAGGTGGAGTTTTGAGAAAATCTGACCACTTTAGGTTATTTTGAAAATTTCACATTCTAAACATTTTTGATATATTTAAAGCCTCCGTAAGATTTGGAATAGATATCTTAAGCTTTCTAAAATGGGCTTATTTGTAGAAATCCAAGAGAAATTGGTCCATAAATAGGTGTCCTCAATCCAACTTATAAGCAAGTCAAAGTCATCCTAATCAATTAGGAGTTGTTCCTCAAATAAGTTATGTTGGTTCTAAAAAAGGAAGTGTCCATCCTTCTTTGGGTTACTTTTATTGTTTCATAGAGTTATAAATAGGTATGTTAGGGTACCAAAAACACATAGATACACAATCCTCTCTTCTCTTTCTTATGTGTGCATTTACAATATGCAAGGCTTAGATTTTATTTTTAGTTATATAGATTAAAGTCATTGGTGCATAAAACTTGATAATAGTTGTATTGATCGTTACAAATACCACCAAACTTGTCCTTAAAAAGGTGGTTTCTTCCTTAAGAAGATCTACCTCTAAATCATATATTTTAGATTCATCTTCTAATAAGAAGATATGCATTAATGACCTCTTAAGGTCTTTATCTATAAATAACTTTTGGAACAAATACTCTAAATGCAAGAAATAAATGACTTCTTTGTTTGATGGAGTTTAATGGATATAAAGTGCCAAAGGTGTAAAGATGTGCTTATTGCAATGAATATAATGTTTGGTATAGATACAAAAGTTGATTTCCAGAAATTTTTGTGTGAAAGAGTTCTTGTAATTAAAGGAGGAGCCTTTTTGGCAAAAAATGAATAGACAACCTCATTTTTTAGAAATTGAACCACTCAACACTTGTAAGGAAAGCTAATCAAAATCAAAGATTCCTTTGTTTGTTGGAATTTAGTGGTATTAGAGTACCAACGTTGGATATAGAGTGCCAAAGGTGTAAAGATGTGCTTGTTGCAACAAATATAATGTTTGGTGTAGATACAAAAGTTGCTTTCTAGAAAATCCATTAAAGTACATCAAACATAAGAGTCATTGATCTCGATTTGCTTTTTCTACATGTTGGAATAGTTTATTACTTGAAAGATAAGACTATCACTTTAGTTATTACTAATAATGCTTCTCTTTTATTTGTAATGAATCATTCACACAAAATCATCTTAAAATTAATTTTTGTGTTTGCACTAAACATTAGATTTGTTGTGACAAGCATGTTAATACACTTATGGTAATATGAATCCATTAGAGTCTATCAAATGTAAGAGTGAATATCTTAAAGATGAGACTATGGCTTCATTTCCAACTAAAAAGGCTTTTCCTATCCCTAAAAAGACTCATTCACACAAAATTTTCTTGAAATTAACATTTAGGTCTACATTGAATGTTAAGATTCCATTAAACAAGCACATCAAAACACTTTTGGTAGTTTAAATCCACTGAAGTCCAAAAAAAAGTAGGAGTTTTTGATCTTGATTATCCTTTCTTATATTGTTTAAATGGGTCATTATCTAAAAGATGATACCATCACTTCATTTCTTACTAACAAATCTTCTCCTTTCCTTACTAGGACTTATCAACAAAAATGATTATGAAATGAACATTGTGTCTACACTAACATTAGATTCTTTGTTATGTGCACTTGAATACACCTTTTGTAGTCTATCCATTCAAGTTTATCAAACAAAGGAGAAATTAATCTTGATTGGCTATTTTTTTAGGGATTAAATAGTTCAATTCCTAAAGTAAGAGACCGTTACTTCATTTCATGTTAGTAAGGGTTTTCCCTCCATTGTAAGGATTCATTGACACAAAATAATCATGAAATTAACTTTTATGTCTATATCAGACATTAGATTCCTTATGACAAGCATGCAAATACAAATTTGGTAGCTTGAATGCATTAAAATCCATCAAACATAATACTCCTTGATCTTGATTAGTTTTTATACATCATTGGAATGGTTAATTTCTTAATGATTTTGTGTGAGTAACTCTTTATAATGAAAAAAGTTGCTTAGCTAGCAAGAAGTCAAGTGATAGCCTCTTTTTTTATGCAACTTTAGATTTATTAGTCAAAAATAATGTTGTAATTCCTTTATTTGCATATTTCATAGGAATTTCCTTAATTCCTAAAATAGTGGTATTCATAACCTTATAATGTATCCTATAAATAAAAATGATCTTAATTATCATTTCTTACATGATTTGAATGGGTCATTATCTAAAAGATGATAGCATGTTCAAGATAAATGAATCCTTTGCTTAATGGAATTCATTGAATTCTAACTACCAAAGGGGTGAAGATATGCTTGTTGCAATGAATATGTGTTTGGTGTAGACAAAAAGGTTAATTTACATATCATTTTGTGTGAATGAGTCCTTGTAACAAATGAAGGAGCCTTGTTGGTGACCAATGAAGAGACAATTAGATTATTCAAGAATTGAACCACTTAATATTTATAAGAAAAGACAATCAACATCAGTCGCTCCTTTGTTTGATGGAATTCAATGAACTTATAGTGCCAATAATGTAAAGATGTGTGTAAAGATATGTATGTTGCAATGAATATAATGATTGGTGTAGGTAGAAAGGTTAATTTTAATATCATCTGGTGTGAATAAATCATTGTAATGAAAATAAGAGTTATGTTAATAAGAAATGAAATAATGTTCTTATTATTTAGGAATTGAACAATTCAATACCTAGGAGAATAGTTAATTAAGAACATTGACTACTTTGTTTGATCTAATTCAACATATTTAGTGTTTCAAAGACATGCTTGTTGTAATGACTACAATATTTTGTGTAGACATAAAAGTTAATTTCAAAATCATATTTTGTTTACAAGTCCTTGTAACAAATGTAAGAGTTTTATTAGTAAGAACTAAACAGATGGTCACATTATTTAGGGATTAAGCCACTCATTACCTATAAGAAAAGCTAATCCAAAACAATTAATCCATTGTTTGATCAAATTCTATAGGTTCAATGTGCCAAAGGTGTAAAACATGCTTATTGCAATAGATATAATGTTTCGTGTAGATATAATGGTGAGATCTATGGAAGTTTTAAAGATCCATTGGGCATTCATGAAAAACCGATGGTATGTCTAAGAGTTAAAAGGATGAAAGAGGCATTTAGTAGGCTAATTGAAGAAGTTTGGGCTAAAAAAGCTAATTCAAGTTTGAAGGGTGACGAAGCACACCTTAACGTAGGTTGAGACTTTATTAATTATATAAATATGTTGAATAGGCTTGCATGTTAAGTGATTGTAAGGGTTTACATAACAATTCTTAAAAAAATAGGAATAAATTTGTTGTCAATCTATTTAGAAAAGTTGTCCTTATTTTTAGAGTTGTTAATTTAGCCTATAAATAGGCTTGATTTCATTATAAAAGGAGTCAAATGACTAAGTGAAATTAAAGTGAGAATTTCCTCCTTCAATTCTTTTAACAACTAAAGAACTATTTAAGAACTAACTCTTCCTATGGTATTCAACCTAACTTCTTACTCCTGAGTTCATTCTTTTCTAAGGTGTTACATCCATATCCTTCTTTATACTCTAGGTTTTGGTTCCTTTAAACATTGGGTCTAAGTCTTGCATGATTAAAATTTAATTTAGCTTTCTTGGGTTGTTGTTTTATTCCTTGTGCGTGTTAGGTGCCTAAGCCACATCTTTTGGAGTTCATATTACACAAAAGTTAATTTCAAGATCATTTTGAGTGAATGTGATATGAATCCCAAAGAGCATAATGAAACCCATAAGTAAAGTAAGGAATTCAAAACCCCAAGAAAGTTGAATCAGATTTAACAAAGTAAAACCTTGACCCAATGTTTAGAGGAACACAATTTAAGGTATGAACCTAGACTTAATGTTCAAAAGAACATGAACCAAAGGTATAAAAAGGGATATAGAGGTCACACTTCAAAAAGGAGGAATTTAGGAGTAATAAGTCAAGTTTGAATGCCACAAGAAAATAATTTTGATGAGTTTGCAAAGTTCAATGGAGAATTGAAAGAGACAATGATCTTGATAAGCCAAGAACCTTTCTTTGTGCATATGCACCCAAACCAATCACTAGGTTCAAACACTATCTTCTTTCACTCTTTATTAGCATAAGATGCATACTACTCAACTTGTTGTACAATTTGTTGCCATACCTTTTTATGCAACTTCTTCATTATTTTTGCCTTGTGTTCACCATCTAAGCTAGCATACTCATTAATAGGTAAAGGCATAAAATCCAAAGGAGTCAAAGGATTACAACTATACACAATTTCAAATGGAGAGAAACTAGTAATAGAATGAGCACTCCTATTATATGTAAACTTTACATGCAAAAAACAATCTTTCCATTTTTTCAAATTCATAGGAATAATACCATGTGACAAAGTAAAAAGAGCTTAATTAACTATCTTAGTTTACTTATCCATTTATGGATGACAGGTAGTTAAGAATAACAATTTAATACCTAACTTATCCTTTAAAGTCTTTAAGATGTAGCTTAAGAACTTTGTATCCTAGTTTGAAATAATGCTTTAAGGAATACCATGTGAGCGTACTACCTCTCTAAAGAATAGTTTTTTCACCTTGTTTGTATCATTAATTTTATGGTATGAGATGAAGGTTGCCATCTTTGAAAACTTTTCAACAACAACAGTAAATGTAGAATCTTTACCCTTTTTTCATTGTGATAGCCTGAACAAAAATTTCATAGATAAATCAACTAAGGGCTGGATAGGTATGGGTAAAAGAGTGTACAAGTCATGGGGTAAAATTCTAGATTTGGCCTATTTGCATGTTATGCACTTCGCACACACCCTTTCCACTTCTCATTTCATACATGGGCAAAAGAAATGCTCAACTAAGACATCTAGGGTTTTTTTAATTCCAAAATGATCCATTAGACCACCCTCATGAGCCTCACGCAAAAGTAGCTCTTGCAAGGAACTTATAAGCACACATAATCTATTTTTTCTAAACAAATAACCCTCATGCCTTTTCTTAAAAGCCATTTTCTCACAACTAAAAACATTGGCAAAATTAAGATAATTAGCATATAAGTTTTAAATGTGCTCAAATCCCAATAATTTTGCATTCAAAGTAGAAATAAGGGCATACCTTTGAGATAATGCATTAGCCACCATATTCTCCATGCCTTGTTTATATTTAATGACATAGGAAAAGGTCTCGATGAATTTGACCCACTCGGCATGTCTTTTGTTCAACTTCCTTTGCCCTTTTATGTATTTCAAGAATTTATGGTTAGTATGACTAACAAACTTCTTGGGGTAAAGGTACTACTACCATATCTCTAAAACTTATACCAATGCATATATCTCTTTATCATAAGTGGGATAATTAAGAGCTACTCCATTTAGCTTTTCATTAAAGTAGGCAATTGGTTGCCTTTCATGCATTAAACTCAATCTTAAAAGTTTTAACAAAGTCAAGTAAGGCAAGTAAGGGTACATAACTTAATTTTTTCATGATCACTACTCCACTTAAAGTCCATGTTGTTTTTTAATAGCCTTATTTAAGGGTGAGTAATGGTGCTAAAAGTCTTTAACAAAGTTTTTATAAAAACTAACTAAACCATGAAGACTACGCACATCATTAACTAACCAAGGCATAGGTCAATCACAAATAACCTTAAACTTTTCCTCATCAACCTCAATACCTCTAGCACTCACAACATAGCCAATAAATATGACCTCATCAGTACGAAAGGAACATTTCTTAAGGCTAGTATACAATTTCTCAAAATGTAAAACACTTAGAACAAAACATAAATAATCAAGATGTTTAATTAAGTTTTGGTTACAAATCAAAATATCATCAAAATACATAACTACACATTTACTAATGAATGCATGCAAAACATGATTCATCAATCACATAAAAGTATTCGCTGCATTAGTGAGATGAAATGACATAACAAGCCATTCATACAATTATATTTAGTTTTGAAAGTTATTTTCCACTTATCTCCCTCTCATCCTAATTTGGTGACATCCACTTTTCAAATCAATTTTAGAAAAAACATGTAAACCATGCACATCCTGTATGTCTAATCTCTCTTACACACAAGTAATACTAGAATTGCATATAAACATATAATCTCCTTCACAAACTTTAAAATTTTCTTTCTTACCCTTTTCCTTCTCTTTTCTCAATCTCATCTTTTTTCTCTCCTTTATGTTCCTCTTTTTTCCTCTCAACCTTAATTCTTCTCTCTCTCTCTCTCTCTCTCTCTCTCTCTTTCTCTCTTAATCTTTAATTAATCTTTAAAAACTTGTTAAGGTGCTAAAGGTAAAAGGGTAACAGGTATATCATTTATTATAAAAGAGTACTTATTCTTAAACCCATCACACATTACTTGCCGATCATATTGTCATGGCCTTCCTAACAAAATATGCCCAACATGCATGGATATTACATCACATAAGACCACATCAGTATATCTCCTAATAGTAAATGATACTAACACCTACTTATTTACCTTAACCACCCTACATTCATTCAACCATTGAAACTTATATGATTTAGGATGTTTTATGGTATATAAATTAAGTTTTTCAACTAAATCAATAGTAGCTACATTTGTACAACTATCCTCATCAATGATCATGTCATACACCTTATCTTTAATGTAACACTATGTATGAAAGATGTTATCTCTTTGCACTTCATCATCTTCCTTGGCTTGTATGCTTATTTGGACATTGAGATGCAATATGTCCCCTTCCTAAACACTTAAAACATTTAACATCTTTATTTTTACTATATGGGGAATTAGAATTACCTTTCTCTTCACTAAGACTCACTTCTTTACTATTGTAAGATTTGGCCTTAGGCTTGTAATCAGCCCACTTCTCCCTTTTACTCCAATTAGGCTTCTAAGATGAAGTGGAACTTGAATTTGATCCAAGCCATGTAGAACCCTTTTATTTAAGTTGCCTCTTAACTTTCACCATCATGTGCATCTATCCTTTAACTCCACCTAATGTTGCAATTCAACTACATTGGTGATATCTGTATTTAGCCCTTGTGAGAACTAAGCCATGGTCACTTCTCTATTCTCCTCAACATTATCCCAAATCGTGGCAATCTCTATTTTCTTATGGTAATCCTCCACACTTTTGGTGCCTTAAGTGAGCCTTTGTAGCCTCTAGTACAAATCTCTATAATAATGATTGGGGATGAACCTTCTTTTCAGGATAGCCTTTATCTCCTCTCATATATCAATAGGCCTTTCACAATTCCTTTCCCTAGTCAAAAACAAGTTGATCCCACCAAATAATAACATTATCAGTAAACTCAATGGCCATAAGTTTTACCTCTTTCTCTTCAGAGTAGTTGTGACAATCAAAAACCACCTAAACCTTTTTCTCCTATTTTAAATAGGTTTTATGATCATTTTTCCCTTAGAATGGAGGAATTTTTATTTTATAAAAGCCAAATCACAATCATAAGTGTCCCACCTCCTAAAATCTATCCAACCATTTTTATTATTGGCTATTTTTATCAAAGTGGATCATCAAAATTAACATCATTATCTCTATTATCATCATAGTCATTATGATGATTATGACTTTCTTGCCTTCATGCATTGAGAGATTCCTATGCTTGTCTCCTTTGTAAGTCAACTATAATAGCATCTTGCCTCTCCATTCAATCTCTCATTTCACTAAACACAACCTTCATGTACTTAAATTGTTGTTGTATAGCTTAGAGTATGAGCAAATCATTCTTCTAGCCTTCCTCACTCACTCCCTTATCTTTTGAAGTCATGTTACTAAAATACACTAAAAATGTTAGAAAAAACCTCACACATACTTCCTTACATGTTTTTCTCAATTATTGTTACTCAACCTTTATGTTTACTTCTCTTTAGTGACTTTTCTTATAATGAGCTCACACTCTTGCCTTTTACCACTCTTAACTTCCTTTTTGAGCTCTTTAAGGAACTAAACAAGCTAAATTAATAAGATTAATATTAAGTGAACCAACTCACAAAATAAAATAAATAGAACAAAATTGACCTAATGGAAAATATGGAATTAGAAAGTGAAAAAAGGACGTCAAGAAAAATCAATTTAAAGAAGTAGACTCAAAGGAAACAAGTATTTGGATGATAGAACAAGAAAATAGATTGTGGAAGTAAAGTTGAGTTAGAAGACTAGATCAGTATTATGGTTAGTTTGGCCAAATTGTTGAGCTATTTCCTTATAGTGGATTTTTTTCTTTTTTCTTTTTTTTGTCATTCCCATTTTTTATGTTTCTTTTTTTGTTTTATTTTGTTTTTTCTGTTTTTCATACAAATTTAAAGACAAGAAAAGATGAGCCAGGGTTTAGTGGATTAAAAAAATAAAAGGTTATAAAAGGTAGTTAAGAAGAAGACAAGAGAAAAACTCAAATTTAGATAAATAAATCTAATTTAAACCTTAAAGTTCTAATACTAACTAATGTGAATGCCAAATAGTATAATGAATTTAAAACCCCAATAAGGTTAAATTAGGTTTAACAAAATTAAAACCTTGACCTAATTTTCAAAGGAACATGAACCTAAGGTATAAACCTAAACCCAATAATCAAAGGAACAAGAACCAAAGGTATAAAGAAGGATATGAATGTCACACTCTAGAAAAAAGGGATTTGTGAGTGATAAGTCAAGTTGGAATGCCTTCAAACAATAATCTTAATAAGTTAAAAAAGTTCAATGAAGAATCCAAAGAGAGAATGCTTACTTTTTTTTTCTTATACCAATGATGTATATCTCTTAACAACGAAATCAAGCCTATTTATAGGTTAAAGTAATAACCTTAACCCAAAAAATAAGAAAAACTTCCTAAATAAGTTGATAGCAAACAAATTAGGGTCAGTTCAATTAGATTTGGTTCAATCAAGTTTGTAGAGCCATGCATCTAGCATTAAATCGATTCACTAACTGAATCTTGGCAAGCACTAGTCTAACCTTCTAGCAGTAAACTAGTCTTGTAACCAATTTTACAAGTAGTCCCCTCCTTATTCTCCATGTTTTAAACTTCGTGATAGGTACAACTTATTACTTCCATTATTTTGCGGCCTTAACTCTTCACAATCAATTAGCTTAGGTCAATTTAGCATACTTATACAATTAATAAAGCCTTGGCCCATATCAAGATATACTTTATTGCCTTTCAAGTTTGAATTAGTTTCTTTAGCTCAAATATCTTTAATCAACCCATTAAGTGTCTCATTCATTCTTTTTGCTTTGGAACATGTTATTGGCTATTCTTGAATGCTCAATAGGTTCTTAAAAGCCTTCCATGCATTGGCACCTCTATAAATCTCATCAAAATGAGTCCTTCCAACAAAAAGAGGAGACTTAAGAGGAACAAATCAAGAGAAAATCTCATTATTATAGAATCAACCCACTTAATGCTTGTAAGAAAAGCTAATCAAGATTAATGAATCCTTTAGTCCAATTTATTAGAGTCATAGTGCCAAAGCTATAAAGATAAGCATGTTGCAATAAATATAATATTTGGTGTAGACTTAAAAGTTAATTTAAAGATTATTTTGTTTAAACAAGTCCATACATCTAATGAAGAAGTCTTGTTAGCAAGAAATAAAAAGATGGTCTCATTATTTAGGAATTAAACCATCAAACACTTGCAAGGAAAACTAATCATTATCAATCACTCCATTATTTGATAAAATTCAATGGATTCAAAGTACCAAAGGTGCATAGACATGTTTGCTGCAATGAATATAATGTTTAGTGTTGACATAAAAGTCAATTTTAATATCATTAAGTGTTAATGAGTTATTGCAATGACAAAACAAGCCTTGTTAGCAAGAAATTGAGAGGCAACTCCTTATTTGGGAATTGAACCATTTAATACATATAAGAAAAGCTAATGTAAATCAATGGCTCCTTTATTTGATGGAATTCAATTGATCCAGAGTACCAAAGGTGCACAAACATGCTTGTTGTAATCAATATAATGTTTTGTGCAACACAAAAATTAATGTCAAGATCTTTTTGCGTGAATAAGTCCTTATAGCAAATGCAAGAGTATTGTTAGGAAGAAAAGAAGTGATAGTTAGAGTTTTCAAAAATTAAGTCACTCAATCCCTATAAGAAAAGCTAATTAAGATCAATCACTCTTTTGTTTGATGGAATTCAATGGATTTAAAATATCAAAAGAGTAATGATGTGCTTGTTACAATGAATATAATATACAACGTATATCAAAAGTTAACTTTAAAATCATTTTGTGTGAATGGGACCTTACAAAGAAAGGAGGAGCTTTGTTTGTTAGAAATGAATAGATGGCCACATTATTTAGAAATTGATCCAATCAATACATGCAAGAAAAGATAATCAAGATCAATGAATCCTTTGTTTGTTGGAATTCAATGGATTTAGAGTACTAAAGTTGCAAAGACATACTTGTTGTAATTGATATAATATTTGGTGTAGACGCAAAAATTTTCAAAACCAATTTCTATGAATTGGTACTTGTAACAAAAGGAGGAGCTCTATCAATAACAAAATGAAGGGACAATCTCATTATTGAAGAATTCAACCACTCAATACCTTTAAGAAAAGCTAATTAAGATCATGATGTGACCCCAAAGATTACAATGAAACCCATAAGTCAAACAAAGAATTCAAAACTCCAAGAAAGTTGAATTAGGTTTAACAAAAGTAAAACCTTGACCCAATATTCAAAGGAACACAAACCTAAGGTCTAAACCTAGACTTAATGTCTAAAAGAACATGAACCAAAGGTATAAAGAATGATATGGATGCCCACTTTAAAAAAGAAGAGATTTGGGAGTGATAAGTTGGTTAAAATGCTATATGACAATAATCTTAATAAGTTTGTAAAGTTTGATGAAGAATTGAAAGAGAAAATTTTTACTTTTTTTTCACCAATAATCTATATTTTTTAACAATGAAATCACACCTATTTATATGTTGAAGTAACAACTCTAACCTTATAAGTGGAGACAATGACATACTCCTAAAATATAAGAACCTTCCTATTGTATTATAAATTCCAATTTTTTAACAAATTCTTACTTTATAAAAAACTCTTCTTACTTTGGAGAAAACTCTTACTTAGGAGTGGATTTCCTACTTAGCCTTAAAACATGTCATTGGCCTTTCTTGAATGTTTAATGTATCTTTAGAAGCCCTCTATACATCAGGTCTATGAATCTCATTATTCCCTCTCTCCTTATAAGGATTCATTCTTAAGTCATCACCTATATCAAAACAACTTTAATGTCAATTATTTACAGTGATTTTGTTGATCACTCAATAGTCAACACATATCTTTCATGTCTCATCTTTGCTAGGTGCAAGCTATACTAGAACTGCATATGGACTCATACTCTTCCTCACATAGCCCTTTGTTATAAACTCCTCAACTTACCTTTGAAGCTCCTTTGTCTCTTTAAGATTACTTATATAAGTTGGTAGATTTGGAATTGTTACACTAAAGATGAATTCAATATGATGTTCTATTTCTCTTAATGGTGGCAAACTACTTGGTTCTTTGGAAAAAACATCATTAAATTCCTACAAAAAAGAAGCAACAATATTAAGAAAAGAAGGGTTAGGTTCATTAGTACTATAAGAAGCCTTTTTGTACACAAGTACAATCATAGGTTTTTTTTTGAATAAATAGCATTCTTAACATCACTCTCTTTTCCTACCCTCTTCCTTCTTTTCTCTCAATCTCATCTCTTTTCTCTCCTTCCACTTCTTCATCTTTTCTCCTCTCTATCCTAATTCCTCTTTTTCTTTCACTCTCTTTTTTAATCCTTAATTTATCTTTGTAAACTTGCCAAGGTGTCAAGGGTATAAGTTTGTCATTTATTAAAAAGAAGTACCTATTTTTAAACCCATCATGCATTAGTTGATGATCATATTGCCATGCTTTTCTCAACAAAATATGCCTAGCATGTATAAGTAGTACATCACACAAGACCTCATTAATATATCTCTCAATAATAAACAATACTAATACTTGCTTATTTACCTTAATTGCCTTACATTCATTGAACCATTAAAGCTTATATGGTTCAAGGTGCTTCACGGTGGTTAAATTAACCTTTTTAACCAAATCAATGCTAACTACATTTATATAGCTACCTCCAGTAACGATCATATTGCATACTTTATCTTTGATTTGACATCGTGTGTAGAAGATATTATCTCTTTGCACTTCATCATCTTTTTTGGCTTGTGCACTTAATGCTCATCTAGAAACTAACACATCTTCCTCAACTAGATACTCCTCTCCATCACTTGCATCCTCTAATGGTCGCATAGTCATCATCAGACTCACTTTTGGTCTCGATATCACCATTACCTTGTAACACTATTATACGATTATTTGGACATTGGAATGTAATATGTCCTTTTCCTAAAGACTTAAAACATTTAACTTCCTTATTTTTACTAGGTTGGGAATTAAAATTACCTTTCCTTTGGCAAGAACTCATTTCCTTAATTTTGTAAGATTTAGCCTTACGCTTGTAATCAATCCTCCCTTGCCTTTTGCTCCAATTAGGCTTCCAAGATAAAGCTAAACCCAAAATTTGTCTAAACCATGTAGAACCCTTCCGTTTGAGTGGCCTTTCAACTTTCATTGCCATGTACACCATTCATTGAACTCCATTTAATGTTGCAATTCTATAATGTTAATAATGGCTCTATTCAACCCTTGGAAGAAGTGAGCCATGGTTGCTTCTCTATCCTTGTCCATATTAGCCTGAATCATGACAATCTTCATCTCCTTGTATTAGTCCTCTACACTCTTGGTGCCTTGAGTAGGCCCTTATAGCCTTTGGAACAAATCCTTATAATAGTGATTAAGGATAAACCTTCTCCTCATAATAGCCTTATCTCCTCCCATGTGTCAATAGGCCTTTCACAATTCCTTATCTTTAGAGTAGTTATGATAATCAAGAACCAAGTCAACCTTCTTCTCCTATTCTAGATTGGTTTTAGGATCATTTTTTCCCTTATAATAAAGGAATTTTCATTTTAATACTACCCAAATCATGGTTATAGGTGTCTCACCTCTCAAAATCTCTTCAACCTTTTCTATTATTAGCAATTCTAATGAAAGTAACTAGATTATCAAAATTAGTATCATTATATAGATCATCATCATATTCATCATGATTTTATGCCTCTCTTTCCTTTATGCATTTGGAGATTTTTATGTCTATTCCTTTTGCAAATCAGCTATAATAGCATCTTGCCTCTTAATCTGATCTCCCATCTCATCAAACACAACATTCATGTACTCAAACTATTGTTGTATAGGTTAGAGAATGAATAAATCATCCTTCTTGCCTTCCTCACTAACCCCTTTATCTTTCAAATTCATGTTGCTAACCTATATGAAAAATGTTAAAAATAACCTTACATGCACTCCTCCACATGTTTCTCTCAATTATTATTACTCATCCTTATGTTTATCTCTTTAATGGCTTTTCTTATAATGAGTAACTTCCCTTTTTAGCTCATTAAGGAACTAAACAAGCTAACTCAAGAAGATTAATCTTATGTAAACCAACTCATAAGATAAAGTAAATAGGAAAGAATTATCCTAATGGAAAATAAGAAATTAAACAATGAAAAAAGGACATCAAGGAAAATAAAATTTAAGGAAGTAGAACCAGAGGAAACAAGTACTTGGATGATAAAACAAGAAAATAGATCATAGAAGTAGAGTTGAGCTAGAGGACTAAATTGTTATTATGCCTTGTTTGACCAACCATTGAGCTATTTCCTTAAAGTGGATTTTTTTTTGTTTTTTTTGCACTCTTTTTCTCTCTTTTTTTTGTTTCTTTTTTTGTTTTGTTTTTATCCTTTTTTTTTACACAAATTTAAAGACAAGAAATGATAAACTAGGGTTTTGTAGATTCAAAGAACAAAAGGTTATAAGAGGTAGCTAAGAAAAAGAATAAGAGAAAACCTATAGAGTATAATGAAACCCACGAGTAAGACAAAGAATTCAAAACCCCACATAAGTTAAATTAGGTTTAACAAAAGTAAAACCTTGACTAAATATTCAAAAGAACATAAACATAAGGAGCAAACCTAGACCTAATGTTCAAAGGAACAAGACCAAAGGTATAAAGAAGGGTATGGACACCCATTCTAGAAAGAAGGGATTTAGGAACACCACAAGAAAATAATCTTAATAAGTTCACAAAGCTTAATAAAGAACCAAAAAAGAAAATTTTCAATTTTTTTTTCACTAATGCTCTATATATTTTATCAATGAAATCATGCCTATTTATAGGTTAAAGTAGCAACCTTAACCCTAAAAGTAGAGACAATGATATACTCTTAAAATATAAGAATACTCCTATTTTACAACAAACTCCTACTTTATAAAATGCTCTTACTTAGGAGTGAATTTCTTGTTGTATAACAAACTCTTACTTATGAGTGGATTTTATTATTAACCTTCGCCCATTAAGCACTCCAATCATATTAATGAAGTCTTATTCCTCTTTTAAGCTTAAATTCACACCATTTGTTACTTGGTTGGCCTAAATATCCTCAATTAGGCTATTTAGTACTTATTTCATCTTTTTAACTCTAAAAAATATTATTAGCCTTTCCTAAATGCTTAATGGATCCTTAAAAGCCTTCTATATAGTAGCACCTCTTGAATCTCATTAGATTAATGACTCCTTTCTTTAAAGGAATTCATTGGATTCATAATGCCAAAGGTATAAAGATAAGCATGTTGCAATGAATATAACTTTTGGCATAGACTCAAAAGTTAATTTAAAGATCATTTTGTATGAACAAATCCATATAACTAAAGAGCCTTGTTAGTAAGAAATAAAGAGATGGTTTCATTATTTAGGAATTAAACCGTCTAACACTTGTAAGAAAGCTAATAATAATTGATTACTCCATTATATGATAAAAATCAATGGATTCAAACTACTAAAGGTGCACAAATGATGAGATTCATTAAGGTGCCGATGCATGAAGGCCATCTAAGCATCCATTGAACATTCAAAAAGGGCCAATGACACATTTCAGAGCTAAAATGATAAAAGAGTCACTTAATGATTTGATAAAAGACATTTGAGCTAAGGAAGCTAGTTCAAGTTTAAAAGAAAATAAAGTATATTTTAACGTGGGCTAAGGCTTTATTAATTGTATAAGTATGCTAAATTGGCCTAAGTTAAGTGATTGTGAAGAGTTAAAGCAACAAAGTAATGGAATTAGTGAATTAGACCTATTGTGAAATATAAAAAATAGTGGAAAAGGAGTGGACCAATCATAAAACTATTTACAAGACTATTTTTCTGTTAAAGGTTGGATTAATATTGGTCATGAGTTGAGTGATGAACCAGTTTGATGCTGGAGGGGTGGTTCTACAAATTTGACCAAACCAAACTCAATTCATTTGCTATTAGCTTATTTAGGAAGTGTTTTTGATTTATATGGTTAAGTTTGTTATTTTAGCTTATAAATAAACTTAATTCATAGTTAAAAAGGAAAGATCATTAGTAAAAAAAAAGTGAGAATTTTTTTTTTGGTTCTTCATTAAATTTTGTGAACATATAAACATTATTATCTTATAGCATTCCAACCCAACTTATCACTCTTAGATCCTTTCTTTATACAGTGTGGTTCTTTTATCCTTCTTTATACCATTGGTTTGTGTTTCTTTGAACATTGGGTCTAGGTTTATACCTTAGGTTCATGTTTCTTTGAATATTGGGTCAAGGTTTTACTTTTGTTAACCTTGATTTAACTTTCTTGGAGTTTCAAATGTTTTCATTTGCTTATGGGCTTCACTACGCTCTCTAGGGTGCACATCAATTAGTATTAAACTTCTAAGGTTTAAATCATGCTTACTTATCTAAATTTCAGTTTTTCTCTTGTTCTTCTTCTTTTTAGTTGCATTTTAACCTTTTATTCTTTGAATCCACCAAATTCTAGTTTATCTTTTCTTGTCTTTAAATTCATGAAAAAAAAGAGGAAAAAACAAAATGAAGAAAGAAATAGAAAAAAATAGAGTGATAAAAAAATGAAAGAAAATTCACTTTAGTCAAACTAGTCACATTAATGATCTAGTCCTTTAGCTTATCTTTATTTCTACAATTTATTTTCTTACTCTATTATCTAAGTATTTGTTTCCTTTAAGTCTATTTCCTTAAGTTTATTTTCCTTGATGTCCTTTTTTTGTTTTCTAATTTCTTATTTTCCATTAAGTCAATTCTATGCTATTTATTTTATTTTATGAGTTGGTTTGCTTAAGATTAATCTTATTGATTTTGCTTGTTTAGTCTCTTAAAGAGCTAAAAAGGGAAGTTAAGTGTTGTAAAAGGCAAAAGTGTGAGCTCAATATAATAAAAGCTACTAACAAGAAGTAAACACGAGGGATGAGTGACAATAATTGAGAGAAACACATGAGCATGACCATTGATGGGGGTAGTTGTAGAAATATAACTAGCATTGATTTGGTTAAAAGTTTAATTTACCTACCATAAAGCACTTAAAGCCATATAAGCTTCAATGGTTAAATAAATTTGGAAAGGTTAAGGTAAACAAGTAAGTACTAGTATCATTTATTATTGGGAGATATATTGATGAGGTTTTATGTGATGTAATACCCATGTATGCTAGGCACATTTTGTTGGGAAGACCATGACAATATGATCAATGAGTAATGCATGATGGGCCTGAGAATAACTACTTTTGTAATAAATGATAAACTTTTACTATTGTACCTTTAACAACTCAACAAGTTTTATAAAGATTAATTGAGGATTGAAAAGAGAGAGAGAAAAATAGGAATTGAGTTTGAAAGGAGAAAATAGGAACATAAAGGAGAGAAAAAAGCTAAGATCGAGAGAAAAGAAGAAAGAGGGCAGGAAAGAAAATCTAAGTTTGTATGCAAAAGAAAGTAATGTTAGGAGAGCTTTCTATTTAAAATAGCCAATGATTATACTTTAATACAGAGACTTATATTAGTATTAATGAACTTACCCTATTTGCCTAGTGTTGCTATTTTTTTTTTTTTTGTAGGAATTTGATCATAATTTTCCCCAAGAACAAAATGGTTTTCCACCAATAAGGGGAATAGAATATCAAATTAAAGTCAACCTTGGAGGCCATGATAGTGGCCATATGCGCAGAGATAGCGAAGCTCAAGGGAAAACTTGCAGAATTAGAGGCAACACGTGTGAATGGGGTGATCACCATGCAAGGTCCATGTACGGACACACCCAAGCCAAAGGAGTTCAGAAGCTCGCGAATGGCCAAGGGCATGGACAACTTCCTATGGTACATGGAGTGGTACTTCCAAGCCATGGGGATCAATGATAACCAATCATGGGTAAATACTGCATCTATGTATTTAGTTGATAATGCATTGTTGTGGTGGCATCGTTGGTCAGACAATATGTGTGGGGATCTTATCACAACCTGGGATAGATTTGCCGAGGAGTTTTGACAGAATTACTATCCCGCATATGCAGAAGAAGAAGCTTGCAACGAGTTAAATTGTCTTGGGTAGAGGGGCGTAGTACATGACTATGTGAAGAAGTTTTTAGAGCTGCTACTCCAAATCCCTTCAATGAATGAAACAAAGGAGTCTCACCAGTTCATGAGTGGTCTCAAGTTGTGGACCAAATAGGAGCTGAAACGGTTCCATGTGGGAGAGCTCATAATGGCCATCATGGTGGCTGAATCTCTCATGGAGTACAAGGCACCTTCCACCTCCCAGTTAGATTCCCATCCAAGAGATAAGGCTAATGATGGGGGAGATTAGGGCAGATTCAATCCCCTGAATGGAGGTAGACCATCGACTAGCCCTCCCAAAGTTTAGGTAGAATCAAGCAGTGGGGGACATAAGAAGGTATGTACCTATAAATGCTTCTTTTGTAATGGTCCACATATGGCATGAGATTGCTCGAACAAGGCCAAACTAGCTGCCCTATGTAGAGAAGATGAATCAAAAGAGGAGGTACAACTGGGTTCTTTGTGGATCCTCAGCTTAATAAAGTCTAAGAAGGAAAAGAAGCCAAAGGGACTTATGTTTGCTAATTTGAAGATCTGAGAAACCATAATGAGTGTGCTTGTGGATACTAGGGCATCCAATCTATTCATATCGAAAGAAGTTGCAAAGAAACTTAACCTTTGGGTTGAGAAAGGAACCGGGTGGCTCAAAACTGTCAACTCCCAGGAGGTCCCTGCTATTGGGATTGCTAGGGACGTGGAGCTTTAGATTGGGAAATAAAGAAGCCAAGAGACCCTCGAGGTAATTCCCCTTGATGACTATGACTTTATCATTGGGTTAAAATTTCTGGACAGAATCCATGCAATTATATCGCCCTTTGCCGAGTGTATTTGTGTGCTAGACAAATGGTACCAATGTGTGATTCTGGTCCATTGTAAGTCGGATCGTGATCGAAAAATGATCTCAGCAATACAACTCACTCAAGGAGCGAAGAAGGGTGAGGTGACCATCCTAGCAATCTTGAGGACCAAGGACAGCAAGAGTGAAGAGAGTGAAGTCTTGATATTAGTAAACTAAATCCTTGGTTCATTTAAGGACATGATGCCTCCTAAGTTTCCCAAGAAGCTTCCACCTTGAAAAGAAGTGGATCATCAGATCGAGATAGTGCCTGATGCTCAACCACCCACCATGGCACCGTATCATATGACACCCCCTGAATTAAAGGAACTGAGGAAATAGTTGAAGGAGTTGCTTGATATTGGATACATTCGGCCATCTAAAACTCCGTTCGGTGTACTTGTCCTATTCTAGAATAAGCACGATGGGTCACTATAAAAGTGCATAAATTACCGAGTGCTAAACAAGCTAACAATCAAGAACAAGTACCAGATCCCACTCATTGCAGATCTCTTCGATCAACTTGGTGGAGCTTGTTGGTTTACCAAGTTTGATCTTCAGTCAGGTTACTATCAAGTCTGGATTGCAAAAGGAGATGAGACAAAGACAGTGTATGTGACGCGTTATGGGTCATACGAGTTCTTTGTCATGCCATTCAGCCTGACTAATGCTCTAGCCATATTCTACACTCTTAAGAATAGGGTACTACACCCATTCTTAGATAGATTTGTAGTGGTTTACCTAGATGAGATTGTGGTATACAGTCAGACGCTCTAGGAGCACATCAAGCACTTAAGGCAGGTCTTCCAAGTCTTGTACGAAAATGACTTATATGCCAAGTGCGAGAAATGTGCCTTTGCCCAAAAGGAAGTTCCATTCTTGGGGTACATTGTTGGGGGCGGACGAGTACAAATAGATGCAGTAAAGATCCAAGCCATCGTTGAATGAGAGCCACTGATGAAAGTGACAAAGTTAAGGTCATTCCTTGGCCTCACCAACTACTATTGGCATTTTGTTCAGAACTACTCAAACATCACCGTGCCACTCACAGACATGCTAAAGAAGGAGAAATTGTGGGAGTGGACGGATTGATGCCAGAAGGCATTTGATGGGTTGAAGGAAGCCATGACCGAGGAGCCGGTGTTGGTGTTGCCCGATCACACCAAGCCTTTCGAGTTAGAGATTGACGCACTAGATTATGCTATTGGTGGTGTTCTTATGCAAGAAGGACATTCGGTGGCATATAAGTCATGAAAGTTGAATGATACTGAGCAACGATATACTGTTCAAGAGAAGGAGATGACTACAATGGTCCATTGCCTATAGATGTGGAGGCATTAGGGTCTAAGTTCAGTGTAATGACGGAAAACATGGCCACGAGTTATTTTCAAACCTAGAGGAAGCTAAGTTTGAAGCAAGCTCAGTGGCAGGATTTTCTAGCAGAGTTTGACTATGTGATGGAGTACAAGCCAAGGAAGGCTAACTCTGTAGCCAATGCTCTTAGCTGGAAGATGGAGCTGGCAAACACGGTGAGTCGACCTAGCTGTCCATGGATTGACCGCATCAAGGAGGGGTTCAAGCATGATCAGAAGGCTCAAGCACTCATTGGGTATGAGCGAGAAGGCAAGACCTGATGGTTTTGGTGCGAGAATGATCTTCTATACACCAAAGGGTGATGACTATACATGCCACTCCATGGGAAGTTAAGGAAAGAGGTGTTGTGTGAGTGGGTGCTACCTTTTTTTCTTTTCTATTGGAATTTCTAGATTATGCAATTTTTGGAATATTATATGATGATTTTGAAACTTTCCATATATATAGAAATAAAATATAAAAATAAACAGAGATAGACTAGAAACACTTATGTCAATGACACTAAAGGGGATACTAAATGAATGGAATTGGGACATGGATGGAATATAATGAAATAGAGCCACTTTAAGGTTCCTTGTGAAATAAGGTATGGAACAAAGACACTATAAAGAAGTTACAAAGGAAACTTTGAACTCATATTGGAAATAATATGAAAATGTATAGGTAATTAAAAGAAGTTCTAATATAGAAATATACATAGTATATTGCCTAATTACATAATTTCTTTTATGTGGGAAAAAGAACATTATAGAACCCACAAATATTGATAAAACTATTATTATTGTTAATTAAGGAAAAGAATTTGTGGTAAAGACAACATAGACTTGGGTCACAAAAACCCGTACACAAAAATATATATTTTTTAGTATAAGTTTTTGTCAATGAACAAAAAAGCAAATATATTAAAGTGGGTTTTTGTAAAAAGTATCAATAAGCTAGACCTAAGCTTTAAGTTATCTCAAGCCATAAATAAACTCTAATACTCCAAAAATCCATTGGACATATGGATTCACATCTCATTCATTCCTTCAGAGTTGAGACCATCACCCAATTCATTGGCAATAAGGCCTTTTCCTTTCATCACAAGAAATCATTCACTCAAAATGATTATGCAATTGACAACCATGTCTATGACAAACATTAATTACATTGCAATGTGCACATCAATGCACTTTTGTTAGTTTGAATCCAATGAATTCCATGAAACAAAGGAGTCATTCATCTTGATTAATTTTTGTACATTGATAGAATGACTTATTGCTTGAAAGATATGACCAACACTTCATTTTTAGCAAATAAGGGTTATCCTTTCATTCTAAGGAGTCATTCACACAATGTAATCAAGAAATTAAGTTAAATTTCTATCTTGAACACTATTTTAAATGCGAGATGCATGTTCTAATGTCTTGTATAGTTCAAATCCATCCAATAAAAACAATTATTACTCTTAATTAGCTTTCTTAATGTGAACCTTAAAAGATCAAGCTTAAAGACCTAAAACACACAAGGAATCAAACAAGAACCCAAGAAAACTAAATCAGATTTCAATCATATAAGACCTACACCTTACATTTAAAAGAACATGAACCTAAGGTATAAAGAAGGATATGGACACCACACTTTAAAAAAGGACAAACTTGGGAGTGATGAATTGAATGGCATAAGATAAGGTAGTTCTGGATAAATTCTTTAATTTTTGAAAGAACTAAATGAGAAAGTTCTCACCTTTTATTTCTTTTAATGATTTGCTTCCTTTAACAATAAAATCAAGCTTATTTATAGCTAAATTAACAACCCTAAAAATAAGGACAAACTTATTTAAAAGGATAATAACACATCTACTCTTGTTGTAAAAACCCTTACAATCATACAGATAGGCCCCATTCAGCATACATATATAATTAATAAATCCTTGGCCTGCATTAAGGTATGTTTTGTTGCCTTGAAGCTTAAATTAGCTTCTTTAGCCCAAACTTCTTTAATCAACCTATTAAGTGCTTCTTTTATCTTTGTAGCTTTTGAAAGTGTCATTGGTCCTTCTTGAATGCTTCATGGATCCTTAGAAATCCTCTATGAATCTCATCATTCCTTCTCTCCTAAAAAAGATTCATCCTTAAATAATCTATTGCATCAAAAGGAGAAAGATAAAAAATATTAAATATTACACTTACATTATACCCATTAAGAAAGTCCAATGTATAGGTATTATTATTAATCCATACTACAACTTGCAACAGGCCATCTCCTTTAGACTATAACTTTGAACACCTTTGAGTTGAGAACCTTTCCTTAAGCATATACACTTAAACCCAATCACTAAGTTTGTTTCACAATTTATTGTTTCACCTTTCTTATACAACTTTTCACCATTTTGGCCTTATATTCACAATCTAGCTTGTATGCCCACAACAGGAGCTATATTCATTGCAACAAGCACAACTATACTCCCTTGGAACTTGGAATCCCTTGAATTTCATGAAACAAGGAGTTTTTGATGATCACTAGCATTTGATCAAAGTATTTTTAGCATAAATAATGACTAATAAGATTGTTTCACGATTTCCTCCTCACAAGGCTCCAAATTTTGTAATAATTACTCATTCTAACTGAATGATCTTCAAAATAACTTGTTTGCCCACAACAGGAACTATATTTAATGCAAGAAGCACAACTAACACAGGAACTATATTCATTGTAACAAGCACAACTAGACTCCCTTGGAATATGGAATCCCTTTGAATTTCATGAAACAAGGAGAATTTGATGATCACTACCATTTCATTCAAGTATTTTCTGCTTAAATAATAGCTAATAAGATAGTTTCAAGATATCTACCTCACAAGGCTCCAAATTTTGTTATTATTAGTCATTCAAATTTAATGATGTTGAAAATAGCTAGGATGCCCACAACATGAACTATATTCATTGCAACAAGCACAACTATACTCCTTTGGAACTTGGAATCCCTTGAATTTCATTAAACAAGGAGTCTTTGATGATGACTAGGATTTCATACAAGTTTTCATACAAGTATTTTCTGCCTCAATAATGACTAATAAGACTGTTTCATGATTTCCTCCTCACAAGGCTCCAAATTTTGTTGTAATTACTCATTCTTACTTAATAATCTTGAAAATAGCTTGTATGCCCACAACAGAAACTATATTCATTGCAACAACCACAACTATACTCCCTTGGAACTTGGAATCCCTTGAATTTCATGAAAGAAGGAGTCTTTCATGATCACTAGCTTTTCATCAAAGTATTTTCAGCTTAAATAATGACTAATAAGACTATTTCATGATTTCTTCCACATAAGGCACCAAAATTTGTTGTAACTACTCATTCTAACTTAATGATCTTGAAAATAGCTTCTATGTGCACAACAAGAACTATATTCATTGCAACAAACACAACTATACTCCCATTTGAACTTGGAATCCCTTGCATTTCATGAAATAAGGAGTCTTTGATGAGGAGAAGCATTTCCTACAAGTATTTTTAGCTTAAATAATGAGTAATAAGACTTTTTCATGATATTCTCCTCACGAGGCTCGAAATTTTCTTGTAATTACTGATTCTAACTTAATGATGTTGAAAATATGTGCCCACAACAATAACTATATTCATGAAATAAGGAGTCTTTGATGAGGAGAAGCATTTCATACAAGTATTTTTAGCTTCAATAATTACTAATAAGATTGTTTCATGATTTCCTCCTCACATGGCTCCAAATTTTGTTCTTATTGGTCATTCAAATTTAATGACATTGAAAATAGCTTGTGATGAGAACCGTAGATATGAAGGGTGGAAGGCTTCAAAGGATGCAAAAAGTCCATTGAACATTCAAGAAGGCCCAATAACACGAGCTAGAACTTCAATTGAAGC